>JANFAE010000710.1:0-38779 GCA_024613145.1 Pisolithus marmoratus | reverse complement strand
CATCTTGTTGTAAATCTATGTCCTGCTTATTGCTTGTTTTGCATATTACTAATTGTCACATGAGGAATTCATTGGTTGCTGGTGATGATTGTGGAGGGTGTTCCAAGGTATGGCTTGCCAAATTATTTTCCCTGCTTCACACATATATTATGGACATGATGTTGCCTGATCATGATAGCAGTGTTCTCTCAGAAGCAAGAATTGTAATGCTAATATGGCTGCACTTTTTGGGCTAAGGACCCCAGACACCTAAGGCACCAATGGGATATCCCAAATTATTGCAAATCCCAGGGCAGGGAACATGGGAAATCCCATCTACCCCAGGGCCTAGAACCATGCTTGGCCCTGGGACATGAGTGGATGTCCCTGGGATGACCTTGGTCTGAGAGGCATTTAGCTTGAATGGTTTGGAGAAACTATTCAGCCTAAATGCTTACAGAAAAGGGTTACCTGAAGTGACATACCAACGGTTTGGATCTCGGTCTGGCCACTGTCAATATAGCCCATATGCTCCAACCAGCTTTGACAGGATACACATGGCTCTCACAGCATATATATCCATTGTTACACAATCATATTAGAAAAAGGGCCAACTTCGTGTGGCAGGTACCTTGTTTACATTTTTCCTTGGAATTTTTGTCATTCGTTGTATCAGCGTATTGGTTTAAATTTGCACATGAAAAGTAACTCGGGAAGTGCCGCTGGGGGTGGCGGTGACAACATTGCTTGGAGTCACATGATTGTGAGCGCTCTCACAAATTACCTTTCCCACTTCATTTGTGTCAATGATGCTTGCCTTTGTTTGTCACGTTGGTGGACATCTGTCGCCCGTGGGCCTAATACAATATTGTCAGTCATGTTGGCAGACCTCTGTTGCCCATGCTGATAGTGGCTGTTCCTGTCGTCAACCCAGGATCGAGTTGGCCTATTGTCAGTCATGTTGGTGAACCTCTGTTGCCCAGTTTCTGTATGGGTCGTTTCTATATTGCATTCTCTGTCCAACGAACCACCAGGTCGACTATTACAATGACCACATACTCCATTGCTTGCAGGGGTCGACATCCACATATCTGGTAGGTAGACTCTCTTAAGGAAGCCGAGGACCAAGGCTTACTCCCTACACCTGAGTGTGCTTGACTTTGTGGCATTGCAACCCCTGGTCTATCTCACCATATGCTCCTGGAACAATTTGAATCTGTCCTTCCCACAGGAAAGACCACCTACCAGGTATTTGTCTTGGTCAGTGCCTCTACCCATATTCCTGGTATCCAGCAACTCGTCTCCAACTTCTTCAATGGCATAGAGCCCTGCTAGCGCATTAACCCTGACAAGGCAGTTGCCTATGGTGCTACTGTCCAGGTGGCTATCCTCTCCAGTGACACTTCAGAGAAGACTCAGATCCTCCTTCTCAACATTGCCCCTTTGTCGCTCGGTATTGAGACAGCTGGTGGCATGATGATGCCTCTAATCAAGTGCAACATGACTGTCCCAATGAAGAAGTCTGAGATCTTCTCCATGTACTTGGTTAACCAGCCTGGTGTCTTGATTCAGGTATACGAGGGTAAACGTGCACAGATGAAGGACTACAATCTACTTGGCATGTTCGAGCTTACTGGTATTCCGCCTGCTCCTCGTGGTGTTCCTCAGATTGAGGTCACTCTCGATATTGATGCTAACGGTATCTTGAACATCTCGGCTTCTGACAAGACGACCGGCAAATTGAACCGCATCACGATCACTAATGACAAGGGTCATCTGTCGAAGGAGGAAATTGAGCATATAGTCTCGGAGTCGGAGAAGTACAAGGGTGTGTATCCCTAGCCACTGAATTCTGCTGTCATCCCTAACAACACTTGCTTGCAGCCAAGGATGTCGCTACAGCTGCTTGTATCTGGGCCAAGAACGGTCTCGAGTCATATGTATACAACCTCTGCAATTCCAACGAGAAACTCGAAACTGCTGTTAACAAGACCATTGACTGGTTCGACAGCTCACAGAAAACTTCGAAGGAGGACAAGGGAAAAAAAGTTATGCCAATGAAATCATTCAGAAGATGTACAGTGCAACTAGTTGAACAGACCCCCCTCCCCCCTCAGTTGAGGAGGTTGACTAAAGGACTTGCTATGACTTCATTGATCCATGGCTTGCATTTGGTAATACACCATAGTATTGTATCAAATAATCTCACAGAGTCAACATGTATTGGCACATTTCTTTGGAAAATCTGTTCCTTTTCCTCTGCCACAAACCTATTATGATATCAACTCTTCTGCATGTTACAGGTTCGAGGACTTCTACAGGGCTTGAATTGCAAGCGCACACAAACCTAGAGCCTCCGTATACCGAGTTTAGAACTATCTTGACCAACCCTCCACTGTATTGCACTATCTTCTGGTATAATTCTTATTTCACAGCAGGGAAATATTGTGAGGACGATGTGCAGAGCATAGCTGCACTGGCACCTGAAGGCCTGACCAGTGTTTACTGATGTCGCTTTCATATGCATGTGGTTTTGCAAACCACTGCAATATTAATGTAACGGCGGAATCGCTGATTGGATAAGGATACCCTTCACCAAAAATGTCAAACTCTGGGTGGCGACAACCATGCACAAATCCATGACTTCATCGGTCGTTAACAAAGAGAAACCCCAGCAATTCCGACCAGCATTTTCCGATATCTTGCCAGCTCCGAGCTGAGCACCAGGACCACATCGTAGATGCAAAGAAGTTGTACCTCTGCTCCTGCTGTGTACTAAAGTGTGGACAGCAGCAGACATGGTCTGAGGTGCACAGGCGAAGTCTCCCTGGGAACTTGGTGTCTAGAGCCCTTTACTTTCGGCACCAGAAGCTGGATCATGACTGTTCCTCCTTCTTTGAAGATGATATATTTGCCCCACATTTAGAAAAGGATCAGGAGCGGTCTCACAATGGAGGTTCAGGTATAAAGTTTACATGGCAAAGCACTTTTATGTTCTGATGGGATGAGTCATTGTTCTACAGGAATCCTTGAGTCGTCACCTATCTGCCTCGACATCTGCGAAAACCACATGGAGACATCTGAAGATCTGTCTCAGGAGACCGCTGCCTTGGAGGCTGCTACCCATGATATCAACCATATTGCAAAACTGATCAACAACCGAATTCTGTCATTCACCACTAATGGGCCCTTGCACTTTTCGAAGCCTCCTCACGAGGAGTCTCTTGAGTATGATGTCCACCAATCTACCATTCCCATCGAATCCAATGTAGGCCCACTTAGCTTGAATCAGTGCGCCCCAATCAATCAAGCCATTCTGTTTCATGAGGATCATCTCCACAAGTCTTTCACCACTCTTTGTGAGATGCAGCTCCCTGATGCACTACAGGAGCACCGTGAAGAACTCATTAATCATGTTGGTAAAGAGCTTCAGAGAATCCACTTTGTAAAGATGATGGAATGGAACCATCAGGTCCAGTTGGCTAGGAGTGGCAGATATCCATCTGGGTCACAGAGGAACGTTGTGAATACTGGTGAGGTGCGAACATCGAGGGAAGCCACTCCTTTAACTCATCTTTTCCCTTCTCTGTCGTTTGTTGTAGAGCCGTACTTCAAGCCGGTCAGAGAGTGCATGCACCCCACAATAGTGGCAGCAATGTTCCTGGTCTTGGCACTCTCACTTCTTTGTGGTATTTCCTGCAAGCAGGCCATGTTTGTTCTTATCACACTCAAGTACATAATATCTTGGACATGCCAGAGCTTTTCCATGTCCGACCAAGCACCAGATCTTAACAACTTCCCCAGAGATTACCAGACACTTCTGCGACACTTCAATCTTGACCCACGCCTTCGCTCTTATGTTTGTTGCCCTTCCTGCTTCACATTATACTTGGACTCTTCCAATGTGCCTGATGAGTGCATTAATCGCAAGGCCCAAAACGAGCTGCCTCGTGGTTTGGCCTTGTTTAGAACAAAGAGTATCAGAGGGCAAGAATTCCGACAGCCCATACGGACATACCTTCACCAGGGGATGAGAGATTGGGTTGCCTGCTTACTGTCAAGACTGAATATTGAATGACTGGTCGAAGAAACTAATAGCACTACACTTTCCTCTCCTTGCAATGAAATCAGGGACATTCACGAAGCCCGAGTTTTGCAGTCGCTCATTGGACCAGATGGAAGACCATTTATGAGCTGCGCAAAAGGTGCCCTCCAGCTTGTTTTTTCTCTCAGTGTGGATGGGTTCAACGCTTTCAGCAAGAAGACTGGGGGTGGTCCTGCTTCCATGACAGCCATTTATATGGCATGTTTATCACTACCCATTGAGGAACACTTCAAGCATGAGAACGTGTATCTTGTTGGTGTCATTCCTGGTCCTCATAAACCATCAGGAAGACGAAATCAACCATGTCCTTCGACCTCTTGTGGATGACCTCCTGGAGTTCTGGAATCCTGGAGTTCATCTGTCTCGAACTGAGTGTCATCCATCTGGTTGTCATGTCCAGGCAGCACTTATCCCCCTCTGTCTCTGACATCCTTGCTGCACGTCAAACAGGTGGATTTGCGGCTCATAGTGCAACACTTTTCTGCTCTCTTTGTTATCTCCCTGCAGACGAGATCGAAAATTTTGACCTAGAGACATGGCCTTTGCAGACTGGTAAGGACCACCGCCACCATGCCAACATGTGGAACGATGCCCAGACGGTCACCGAAAGGCAAGAAATTACCAAGAAATATGGGGTTCGTTTTAGTGAGCTCCTTCAGTCTGCCTTATTGGGACCCTGTGCTTTTCACTGTCGTTGACAGTATGCATGCCTTCTTTCTCCGCATTATCCCTGGAACATATTCGACGAATCTGGGGCGTTAGCCCTGATGCCCCAAGTGGTGATGGATACTATTCCCCTGGCTTTCAGCCTCCCGACCGCCCATCGAATGACGTTTTAATTGATGCTCTAGTGTGCCTACAGGCAGCTGGAGAATCGACATCAAGTAGTACTACTGCACAAGAATTGGTCTCGTTCGGGCGGCCCGTTCTTTGGCATCTGTGTGAGCTGTTTGATCTAAGGCGGGTCGGGTCTCTTATTATGCTGTCGCGCACACTCTTGGCTTGGGTATTTTGTCATCCTTGCTCTTGGTTGTCCGTTACTCATTATCTTAGTATCGAGATTCCAGGGCTGCAAGGTGTGAAGTAGACAATACTCTCAAGGCTCTCAAGGATTTGAAGGAGAAGAGTGAAGTGTCCGAGTTGCCAGATATCTCAGCAGATAAGGTAGGCTTCGACTAATTCCACCCAGATATATATTGATTCTTGTTTAGGCCGTTGTAAATGCATCGTTTCTAACTGATACTAGTGACAGCACCAGCATAGCTTCTTCGTCTGGCACTAAGGGTGCTGATGAACCAATCGCCATGCGTATTGCGGGGAAGGAGGAGCGTCGCAACAGGAATGGTCCACCTAGTACTGAAGAGCTTGAGTATGCTAGGAGGCGACTACAATCCGCGAAATCAACTCATGCCCTGGGAAATAATATTCGGTCCGCGACTCTATATGCACTGTGTATGGAACTTCAGATACACGTCGATTGCCATAAGCCAGGAAAGCTACCTAGTAAGTCTACGTTGTTGACCGCCTTGGGTCAGTGGGTGAGTGTATAGCCATCGTGAGGAGTTAGGGCTAAATTGACCACCATCCTTAGCGTACTGCAAATATTGAATCAAATATCCGCCATGGGAAGGTTCCTGTCCAAAATAAGTCAAAGCAACATGCACGTAAATCTGTTGTTCTCGGGGACCAGATTCTACCCGAGGTTTGGGAGGATCAGCAGAAACTGATCCTTCCGTCCTTCGTCTCTCCGGCCCCAGCAAATTTTGGTTTAGCGATCCGCTCTCTCAGTGCTGACCAGTGGCGCTCAGTGGGAACTATTCATCTCGTCGTCACGCTCATCCGACTATGGGGATTTGATACAGGCCGGAAAGGCAAAATGTTGGTGAATTACATTCACCTAGTCACCGCAATCCACTGGGCAAATATGCGCACCACTTCGAAGTTCGCTGTGGATGAGTACATGTTTCACATGCTGGAATACCTCCGTGGGCTAGTACACTTATACAAGGAGGCTAAAGTCCAGCCAACTCATCACCTAGCACTTCACATCGGCGACTTGCTCTTGGCATTTGGTCCCGTGCACAGTTGGAGGACCTGGGCCTTCGAGCGCTACAACTACATGCTTCAGAACATAAAAACTAACAACAAGTTTGGTATGTATGAGCTTAGCAGCTGATGGTGGCACTTACATGGCTATCCTAGGTGAATTAGAGCTTACATTCATGAATGATGCATGTCGAGCTGCAAACCTCACTGCTTACATGTTCGGTGGCAGGGTAAAAGCGTTTGGGGACTTATTGCCTGCATTCTTGCAGGCGTTTTACTCAGACATTCGGGGGACACGCCTTAATGATATCCTGTCATTCGGTTCATCATCAAAGACCCGCATCTACACGCGGCATCCTTCAGCAAGGGGGCGGCAAGCAGCGCAAGATAAAGATCATGTATCTCTTGCCATGCATCACATTCAAACGCAGAACTCATCAGGTGCGACGTATTCCTCTCCTTCTCGGCTCCACCACGTTAACCTCCTGCTGCCTAGATGTCGTTTTCTGTACAAAAGTGCAGCGGGAGGGCATGTGTTACCAAGCGAACTTACGCTCTCCTGGAGATGCTAACGTCATCATACGGGGCAGTGGGGACTCCCCTTGTAATGATGGATGTGAACCGGCCCGCATCCTAGCTCTCTTCTGTGACAGAAGGCAGCTGGACCATAACCGTGATAAAAGGCACCCTTTTGCTGTCGTTGAGCGTTATCTGCCACTTAAAATTGATCACCACCCGCATGATCCATACCGCAGATTTGGATTCGCAGCAGTAGGAGGGCTATACTACGACAAATTCCATCCTCCTGAAGTGGTTGCGGTGGATGACATTATTACACAGTTTGCAAAAACTCATTTCGAACGTTTTAGTGATCGGTTGCCAGTGGAGGTGGTTCATATACTGCCAATCTTTAAGGTATGTAATTCCAGACCAGCGTGCTTTCTACATTTAGTGTCTAATTCTATCTCCTAGAATATCCATTTCGACGACGTTTTCGATACGGATATGTTGGGTAACAATCATGGTGAGGAAGATGGCAAAATTTTGCAAGACGTGCTGCTGTAGTTACTACTCAATGTGTAGTGATATATGTACAGTACATATCTGTGATTCGTGATCGACAATGTTCTCCGTTCCATCGTTTCCATTTGTGCATGGAGATCGCGACTCCGTTGTCTCGAATCCCGCCGGACATTCCAAGTCGAGCGGATGTTACCTCGACGACGCAAACCAATATTACAGGCCCCTGCATTCAACACATGTCCAAAATCATTTCACATGAATGGGTCTGGTAGCGTCAAGATTTCTCAACATGAGCGCGTAAAGTCGCTCTCCGCTGGGTATGTGTTCCTTGTGCTCGGCTGCAGGTCTCTTTTTGGTCTTTCCATGGCGATGGGGATTTCCAAATTCTAGCTTCCTAGAACACACTTTACATGGTCTCGAGTGGTACAGGTGATGCAGGTGAATAGCTGTTCCACGTAGCTACTAGGTTGAGAGGTGGTGTTTATGGTCCAAATCCGCACCATCTCCGTCCCCGTTGGTCTCCAGCATTCAACCCAGTCCAGCTCCCGTCGGGTCTCCGTACCCGTTCCCTTTTTCGCATGTCCGACAAAACTTTGCCTACGCACAGCCCATGGCACCATCGACTACATACGACCCAGCTTCTATCGAGGAGCAAATTGCGTTCCAGATGCAGATGTACGCGCTCAATAACCACGCTGCTCTATCTGACTCTACGTTTTCGCCCTCGTCGACGCCATTCCCGGCACCAGGGCATAACCCGTGGACTTTCTTGCAGTCGACCCGTGCATTTGGTGGCGTGCGTCGCCGCTTTGACTCGATGAGCATGCGCTCTAGCCCAAGCCATCAACCCGTGAGCCTTCCGGTCCGATCTTCCCGAGGGCGAAGTCTCAAGCGGCGTGAGAAGTCTGTCAACCTGCGTAAGGCAGTCGCGAGTGAGAATGCGAGGGGGGACAAGGTCCAGCCACCTCGTGTAGAGAGTACGCAGCCGAGGGACACAAGCCCTCAACCATACTCGTCCAGGGAGGAGACTGCAGGAGAGGAGCGGTACGATGTCCATGAGGAGGCTGCGTGGGTTAGTGGTGACGCAGATGCTGATGGGGAGTGGGTGGATGAGGGCGAGGATGATAGGGAGTTGCTTTATCTGGATTATCATCCGACGTTCGTCTCTAATGTCGAGGAGCGGCGGCGGAAGTGGGAGGCACGATGGGAAGCACTTCAGCAAGCGGTAAGTTGAATATCGTGTCGCTTATTCTTCGTGTGGCTGACACTCAACGTCCAACCAGTTCCAGGCCCTCGATTTTGAGACAGATACCACCATGATCTTGCTCGCTGCGCCGTCTCATTCCAACAAGATGCATACACTTACCTCGCGTATCGTCCGACGGGAGCAACTTGACAAGTTGCCAGCCATGGTCACCGTCCGTACAGCGTTCAAGGGGATTGCGAGCCGTCGGCATGTGGCACGCACACGGAGCACTTCTCTTATCTAGCAGCTGGTAAACGCTGGTGCTACATTAGGCGAAGGATCCGACGGAAGCTCCGACGCACGTGAGGGTGAACTGAAGCGGGCTCTCGAGACTGCGCTGGGAAGTCTGGATGAACTACGTGCGATTTACAAGCAGCGCGTAGGGCGATGGGAGCACGAGATGGAGCGTATTGCCGACGAGCAGGGACCGTGTTGATCTACTGCTCCACCAAACCCTTTGCAGCAGAACGGCGCGGGGCTTTGATGTGGGTATCCGATCCCACAGAATACTTTGTGGAATGAGACCTTGGTGCGGACGTTCTGTATGGATTTTGTGACGTGAGATTGGATTGTTTAGTATGTGGGAATCCTTTTGCCTATGCAGTCCTTGGCATCAGACACGGTATGCACGTATGTACATATGCCTCATGTATGTGTGTCCCTATGCGTTCTCAAGCATATTCATGATCGTTATTGTCACTAGTTGCATGTATGTTTGGATTACTACGTACTATACACATCGCGTCGATGAAGGATAGATGCACGGCTGCGATTCTCTCGTAGATGTATTCAGTTGTGAGCCTGGTCGACACTCATCTCCGATCTTCCTCCAGCGGTGTTGTTATCTGGGACTGCTTGCTGTATCTCAAACAATGAGAGAGAGAATTTCTATATTTATATACCGCAACAAGTAGAGTACTACTAAGACGCGGTGCCTAAAGGCCCGTATAATAAATTGTACAGTTTGTATTACCAAACGGTAATGGTGAAGAAAAACGTACAGTTTATAGTTGTCAGGTAAGGGATGTAAGCTGGTAATGTTGAATGGTGGGGTGGTAACGTACGATATAAAGAAGATTTACTAGGGTTTAAAGGGATGGCATTACTCTGAGGCTGAAGACGGGTGCACAGTGGTCTGGCTTGGGTCGGTTCTCTTTGGTTTCTTAAATGCGTCTGTTTCCTTAAGGAACTCGGTCAAGGCCCTGATTCCTTTTTCTGTTCCTATATCTCAAACAATGACTTTACTGTTGCAAACAGCATTCAATTCAGATCGCAGCGAACTGTTACCCTCTTCAGATCACGTTCTTCTTTGCAAGATAACCGTCGCTCGTAAGCTCCACGCCTTCGTTGGTAAGCATATGAATCTTCGCGCTGCATCGACTGGCCCCCCACTCGCCGAAGAATCCACCTACAAAATAATTAGATGCAATGACCCTATGGCACGGTACAGTGGGTGCAAAAGGATTGTTCCGAAGAGCAGAACCCACTACAGAGCTCGTTTTATGTGAGTTAGTCCCATCTGGCGAACTGTATGTAGTACGCACCGGACCGGGGGGACCCTTGACCAATAGCAGTACAAGCGTCCTTGTACGTCGTTACCCGCCCACAGAGGTACCCTTCTCGTGAAATCGTACACTGCCCATCGGAACATCGTCACCTTCTAATGACATGGTCCATGTCAGCAAGGTGGGCCTATCAAAGTAAAGGTACCTGGAAGATGCACCTTGCCTTCCTTGGTCCTGAAAGTGGCTCTGCAAGCTTGGTCCGTTGGATAATCTGGATTCATATCTGTAAACACCTCTACCATGACATTATCAGGCATTGGATAGAGTGGACGACGTTTATAGAAACTACAGATAATAACTGCGCTTGAACAGGCGACAGTCATCATATAATATCTTCGCAGTGAGTACTTCCTTCTTGGGAGGTAGATTAAGGAATTGACGTCGACCCGATCTTCTCGTCAATCTCCTGGATACAATCTCGGGGCAAGCGGGCAGAAACCATGTCGTTTTATGCACGTGTATCCCTACCGAAGTGCAGCGACCTGGCAATTGCAGTTTGTTACCTTGCTTGCAAGACCCCCAATATTCGTGAGAACGCGACGTAGTGAATATACCAAAGACAAATACGCTACACAGCCAGATCCAATAGTAACATCCATGGACACCTCATGAGCTGTGGGGATAGTGCACAGTGCTACATAATAACACTTCGTCTGCGCTAATATTTCAATATTTTGCACATGTAATCGAGAAAGACACACTGTGTCCAGAGACCATTGGTGTAGGTGCGCATGCTACATAATGACTCTTCCTCCGCACTGAGATTTCAGCATATTGCAAAGATGATCAATAGTTTTGTCAAGCATAATGAGGGTCCAACGCTACCAACGAACGGGGTGATGGGCACGTTCTGACTAACTACGCATATAACACCCAACGTTACGATTCCGGCGGCATTTCCCGAGTAATACCATGGTAATATATTTGCAAGTCTGGCTGGACAGCGTTTGGGAAAAAGAGTGCTTGGCTATTATCGTCGGATATATTATTAACATAGACTGCCCTCGGCGTACAGTAGAACTATTGCTACAGACCCAATTGTCCCTGGACATGATCCAATTTAGCCCCCTGCTGCAGCGAATGTGCTAAGAAAGAGTTGCGAGTGCTTGTCTTTGCTTATATCGTCTCTCCCATGTCACAGCTTGTACCAAGGATGGCTGATGACCATCGGTAACGACGAGATACCTCATAGTACCATCCCTGCCCATGAATTGCTCTCCCTCTCGGACTGGGACCCAGGTGCTCGCCGCACCGACACTCTTCCAAATCCACATTTGGCATTTACCAACACTTTTAACCCAGTAGAAAAAGAAATCGCCTTCTGCAACGTCCTTGACAGTGAGAAGGTGGAAAGCTGAGGGGATCGTGTCCTTCTGATCTAAACCAATGGAATGCTCCCGTGGAATCACGAAATTTGTTGAGCTTCCGGGGGGACACCTACCAAAGATCATGATCCTTTAACACTGAGTACGTGTACATCTGATATACCAAGGCGTACCATTAGCAAAGGTGTGTGACCGTTAGTGGGCTGACTCGCTTCGCCGGAGCTATGGGTGACCCCAATATCAGTTTTCGCGGCACGTGAGATCACCCAAAGGACTGACGTGGATCTGCTGTCTTGTACCTGTGGTGCTGATGCTTCGCCTTCCGAATGTTGAGGAAATGCATTAGTGCTGTAGCGTTTGTTTGGGATTGAAATTGGGCTTTCCATGACCGTCAGAAGACCACTCACTGTGGAATACTTGGGATCGGTGGCGCAAAGCGCTGCAGAATCAGTGGAGTCATGTCCCTTTGTACTGCAGCCACGGTGGGTATGTGGGAGATTATGACACGAGTGACTCTGTCTTTGTCAATGGGAGAACTTTGCCGAAACAGCCACTGTTCCGGAGAGATGGCGGTAGACATCCGAGTATCAGAGAACGGCAGGTAGAGGTCAGATCAGAGAACGGCAGTAGAAGTTAGATCTTACAGTTGATGCGTGACTGACACGTTGGTCGGTGGGTTCCACTTTTCTTTGTCTTAAACGACGTACTAATATAGTAATGTGCCCCTGGCACAAGGCAGAAGTAGCGCACAACACGGATGGACTATGAAAACAAGACACGCCTCGCCTCGCTCCGGCGGTCTTTTTGATTTATGAATGATGGGTACAAAAATTACAGCAGAAGTTACAGTAAAAATACGTGGTATGTAACATAATCTGCCTGTGAAGTAAGACTCGGGACTCGCATGTACCACCCACGCCAATACTGCCCGCTTTCAGTTCATGCGGCTCGTAGCCAAGAACGAGGCGAACAGACTGGCGCGACACAGAGAAAGGAGCCTTGGAGGGAGAGTACGAGCTGAAAGTCAGGGAGGAGCTCGAGTAGCAGGAGTGAAAGTGCGGTAGAAATGGGTGCAAGAGGGGACGATGGCGAACCTGTGATGATAGCGGAGGAAGAAGAAATGGTGATAGGAACCGAATTTGAGGGCGGTGCAGATAGAGAGGAGAGAGGGCAGGACGTACCGCCAGGATCGGTTGAACTCTGGAGGGACCAAGGATGAGTAAGACAAAGCAGGCTGCAGATGGGCTTGATAGGACGATGGAGGTGACACTTGATGACCAGTGAAGACAGGGAGGGCGCGAAGGGCATGTGTGAGACATGATCGTCGGGCTGGTCGTAGATCGATGGCGTTGGAGGATGTGGGCGGGGGGGACTAATAAGCCTCACAGAGGGCGTGGGGATGTGATTACTCACGGTACAAAGCCACTGTTGGTGAGCCAGGACGAGGAAAAGGAGTCTGGGCTGTCGAGGAGGCCAAGGGGCAAGGATAGGTGGGCCATTGAGCATGTAGTGGGGGATCTGGAACTGGGCAGCATCCAAGCTGCTGGATGGACGAATTGGCAGCATGTTCGTAGGGCATGCTGTCGTCCTCGTCAGCACGCAGATATCTTTCGAAAGGCATATGGTCGAAGACAGAGAAAAGCTTGGCATCTCAGGTTGAGCTACTAGGCTTGTTAGTCCCCGCTTACCTGAGACGATGATATGTATCATTAAGAGCGATACTCTCAAGGTCCACCCGAAGACCTCCGGCCAAGCCAGTATCATAAATCTATCCAAGATAAAGAACAACGGAATTTTGATGGGGTAAGGGTGCCTTACTCCATCGGGCACGAAAAGAATCAACCGTACAACTACTGCAATGGCCCGGGATAAGCACAACGGACGTTGAAAGAAACACAAAACACACCTCACAATGGAATTCATACTAGCGTCTCGAACATAGTTGGTGGAAACAACAGAAAACGCCTTTGACGTGCCATTGGCCAAGGTCTGCAATTGAGAGAACACGGTTCCCAGACCAACAACAACAGGGATAGGGAAAATCATGTACCACCTCGGTTTGAAAAATCTCGCCTTGCTGCGGAGGCTGTGTTATGTAAATTGTAGCAAGCCGGTAGCAAGCAGCTACTTCGTACCAGACTACAGTTTTGGTATGTAATTCGGTCAACTGCAGGTACAGGGTCACCAGCCAACTCGCTGATGGAGATCACGCCCACATCCTGGCCTACCCTGACGACCAGTCGACTACGAATGTTACATTTCACGAGATTGCTCTGTAGTTATACTTGTACACTGCCATTTTACTGAATCATACGATCAAGAAGACCGCCGGAACGAAGCAAGGCATGTCTTGTATCTGACGATCGTGTGGCGGAACACATGTGGACTGCTTACTTTTCCGTGGAACAGGAGGATTCGAATGGGCCTTGGTCCAGCATAGAACCTTTGCGTGCTTCGTGGTCAAATGCTCTTCATTTCGCCTCTCTTTCTGCCACCCTTGCCTACTCGCGTAACTCAGGACAATCTCATTGCTATGTCCTCGAGCACTACTATGGTTGCATTGAGGACCTCGATGGTATACCGTGTAAGAGAAGACGTCTGTAGCAATGAATGATGTCAGATTGCCATTCTTACATATCAATGAGTTCGTACTCGCCCTGCTCCATAGAGGATTATCAAGTGGCCCGTAGTTGACCCCAATCGCAAGAAACAAGACCAGGACAGAAAGAAGTGTAGGCAATAACGGACACACGGACAAATGCTACCACGATGGTGGATGAGCAGCACTACTCACTGATGGAACATGGCACGCACAGGAACATGGTGAATCGATCGACACGTCCTTCTATACTTCGTACCACCATCTGCTGACAAGATGTTGGAGGAAATGACAAGGATGGAAACACTTACCTGCCCGCCAGATAGATATATACGTTGCACGCCCTTTCTGGGAGGACCCAAGGGCTATGATACTACTGCATGGCCCATTGAATGACTGACCAGTTACCACTTTCGTGAGAAAGCAGTCATACACAATTTAAAGGCTATTGACTCACCGCAACAGCTTGGATTATGTCTCCTGTGCAGGAATTTCAGTAACTGACAGCGAATGATGTCAGGAAGAAAATATATAAACCTTTTTGATCTAGAACTTGCAAGGCCTCCTTGTTACCAGGCGCCCAGATTACTACCTTGCCGGAATTGGTACCACAAACGATGGCATTACCTAGAACGAATGCGAGACCAGGTAGGATAACATTGATCTGGTTCGTGTGGTAGCGTAAAGCGACTGAAGTGGTGAGGTTTCCCAACATTGTAAACGTGAATGTCTGCATGCATTGCTTTTACAGCCAGTAACCTAGAATAGTGGAGAAACGCAGAACTCGCACTAAACAGTGAGTCGATGGCCACACTGCGATGACAGTTAAAGCACTTACATCTGCGGAGACGTGGAGGTTGGCTCGATTCGCCAGATTAGGTGTTCGGTTTTGTAAATCCCATGCACTACATGCGGGCATGATGGGTGTGCGTGGACTATGAGCATAGGTCCAAGGACAGCCACTGGATAGACTACTTACATTACTCCGTGATTCAGGTATGCAGCGATGCCCTTACTACCCTGGTCATAGAAATGGAATGACAATGGCCGGAGCCTGTCATCATACCCCACGGCATGAATGTCCTCTGGAGGGGAGAGTCGGATGCTACGACAAAAGTCACCTGTGAGAAGTTGTGCATCAATGCGCTGCATTTGCATGCATCAAAAGACCTCCCTGTCATTGACTCAGAAGAAACGAGAACCAATTGTCCCATACCTACGCCCAAACGGCGAGCATATGCGTCATAATCGATGCAGTGCACTTGTCCTGTAACACCGAGGCATATGGACCTCTGTGAGAACGTTGCCTTCCATACGTTGAGACAATTCGCGAAGTCAGTAAATTCATGGTTAGTGCCGCTCACAATGCCAAGACCCTTCAGTCGGGAGACAGCTCCATTCTCACACCCGCAGTACAATATATGGGTTTGTGAAGTAGGGTGCCATGTCAAGGCAGAGACTGGACTTTCGAAAACCAATATGTACAGAGGTGCACCGTCCGACACCCTCCACACAATGAGCAACCCATCATTCCCACCACTTGCCAAATAGGATCCACAAGGAGAGAAGGCCAGGGTGTTGATGGAGTCGCTATGACCACCCATCAAGTCAAAGGCAAGTCGAAACATGGACATACCAGCGGTAATGGTGGGAGGTGACCGGTGACGGTTGAAGGATAGCAAGGATATATACTATCACGCTCTCAAAAAGGATAATTACATAATCCATCCCATTCCCATTAAGATTTGCGTCTCCAGGCTGACGAGGTATTTACTCTTGTTGATACCTGAGCTACCTTTTGTAGCGTAGTCAGCTGAATTTATCCCATCCCATCCCACCCTCAAATGCTGCCCTGTGCCGTCTTCAGCTTCAACGTTTTCAAGGTTCGCACCTAGTACGACGCATTCCCAGTCTCACTGTCCTCAATATTAAGAAGGCCCTCCAGGCCTTTCTCCTTGATGGAAAGCCAGGCTCTCTCTGATCGTATACCAGGATTGATCTACATATTCCCTTCCAGAATGACTGAATACCAGTACTAGTGCGATATGCCAAATACGATACTACAGCAGCAAATGTCGGAATCAGAGGGATCTGTATTGAATCAACCGGAGGACAGTTTAGGTCAGTTTACTTCTTCTCTTCTTGTGTCTGTTACTTAGTGATAATTCCAGGCATCGAGAAAAGCCTCGGCTAAGCAAACGTGCGGACTACTGGACGGCAGTAATGGTATCTGCGGGATCGTCTATGGTAAGATTGTCTTGCATTATGGCCTGATCTCTCTTCAAGTAGTTCGTTTTTGTCACCTGGGCCATCCTGCAATCGCCAAAACGCCAACTTTCACCATGACGGATTCAGAAGGATTTGTATTGAATCAGCCAGAGGTCAGTTTATTTCTTCTCTTCTTATGTCTGTTGCTTAGTGATGATTCCGGACATCGAGAAAAGCCTCGGCTAAGCGACCGCGCCGATTCGCTGTGAGCACCCAAGTAGCACAGTTTACGATGCCGCTAAACTACTCACCCAAGCTCATGCCCGCTGTCTCCCCTTCTCAATTTTGACATCGAAGCGAACTGTGTAATGATAGTGCCCGCTTTGACCCCTGGAATTATAAATGTGCGATTATTTTCCCTTCCTGTTTGAATGACCTCATCATGATGTTGGAAAAAAAAGAGGTAGCGTCCAGGCCAATATCAGTCAACCTGCAGCTGCAGTCGCATGACCTCGTCCAAGCAAGGTTGTCGCCGCCGCTGCCGCACTTGCCAGGTATCCCGTGGCACCAACACCCTTACCGGTCGATAGAGTTGGCGAGTTGGCTGTGCTGCATCTGCAACAGTAGCAACTGGATCAGGTCTTCGCTACACTGTGAGCACTCACACGAGGTCGTAGTCTAAACGTGACCGCTTCGCGATAGCGTGTTTGCTATCTGTTCCACAGCGGCAACTCCCTCGTCTGCATGTTACTCCTCGCATCTATGGCATTCGGGGGATTAATACCTGTCATCAGTACAGCTAGGTCCGACCTTCGCTGGGACTAAGACTCCGGGCATTGGAGAATGGTGGTAAGCGCCTCATTCTCCTCATAAGTTGCCGATGCTGCTGATGCTGCTGGTCGGATCTCTTCCTGCGTCTTTAGCACATCTGATCTGAATCAGTGCACTGCAATGCAACGACTATGTAATGTGGGTGGGTGCTATTGCAGACTATGTGGTGAGTCGTGGCTCACTACCCTCCCTCGCATTGTACTGGAGTATTTATCGCTAGTTCGTGTAGCTCCTTTGGATCATCGGCAATCTTGCGGTGCGGAGCCCGTTATCATTAGATTGCAATTATCGCCACTGTAATATAAACAGACAAAGAAAAGGCAAGATGAGCCATTCCGACCGGCATTTTCCGATATCTTGCCAGCTCCGAGCTGGGCGTCGGATGGCCATAATGGACCCCGATCTGAGGAACAGCGATAGCCCTTGCTGAGTGGTTTTCGATGTTCGGATATCCCAGTCGAATGATGATGATGTTCAACGCCGAGCCTGCAGGATTCATCATCCCCCCTACTATTAATCGACCCCTTTGTCTGCAAAAATGTGTCGGATGTCACTTCGGTTCGCCACTTCTCTTTGTGCTTTCCTCCGTCGATTGTCCTGGATGTGCTTTAAGGCGCTCCCTTGTAGCACAACTCATCCCGTTTTTCTCATCTTTCACCTGAGAGCTACATTGCCAGTCTACCCAGCCTCGTAAGTTTTTTGGGCTTGCACAAAGTGATGCTTCCAGCTTATGTTCGTACTCCAGTGCTATGGAAGGCCTCTACCACACCCTCGCGTCTTCGCCGGCAACATTGAGCAAGGAGTTCCTTTGGACGGTCGCGGTTGCCGATGCGGAAGAAATCGATCAAATGCTCTGGACGCTCCGCTCTGCGATTGTTTACGCTAGCAAGTGGCGCAACAGCTTTGCGCCAGCTGCACGCTTACATGACGACATACTACTCCTAATATTTGAGCACGCGTTGCCAGATAGGGATACCCTGCATGCTTAGGACTTTGAGTCAAGTGTGCCGCCGGTGGAGGTCGACTATTCTGCAGGCTCCGCTTCTGTGGCGTAAAGCTTTAAACCTCAGTGGATAGGACCGCAGTGGTTTTCTGAGGTCCTGAGACGAACTCAGACTGTGCCTCTAGAAGTCTTCTTTGACATCGCAGAGGATTACACTGGTTACGCGATTCCCAACCTCACCGCCGTAATGATCGACCACTTCTGGAGATGTGCGAGCCTTCACATTGAGGGATATGGAGACGATATAGAGGAGATCGTCAGCTCTCGTATTACGACCGACAAAGCACGGCTCCTGCGTCGGTTGTCAATCCACAATATCTCTTGTTCCCTTCCGAGTGCCCGTGATAGCTGAAGCAGAGATTCCGGATACCTTCCTTTCAGTTTTAGCTCCACAACTGATATCTCTCCATCTGGAAGGCTGTGCGTTCAACTGGGACATCGTTTGCACGAGGCTAGCTCCCCATGCACCATTACTCTCTTCGCTTCGCATTCGCACCTTTCACATCCAATCGGCTGCCAGTGTCGCGCAGCTTCTTGCAGTGCTGGAATCGCTTCCACGTTTGAAGGATCTCCAGTTACAAAATTCCTTCGTCAGCAGCGAAACGGACTGGAACGCATGCCCTCACAAAGTACTTCTTTCACAGCTTAGCTCTCTCGTTTTTGAATCGACAACCGTAGCTGGGGCTATGTTTCTGGCAGCGCTTGAGCTCCCATCGCTTGCCAAGCTAGAGGCGACCATTGACGTCGGACAACTATCAACCGACATCGGCCAGTTCATGGAGGGAGTCCAGCTGGCGACTTGCAGGATGGCACATCTTCCATACCTTTATATCTACTATGGACACCGCCTTCTCATCCTGCACTCCAACCATTATCACCGCTTTCCTATATTGCAGGTGACATTCAAGAATTGGGCCCTTCGCGACCCTGCTGTATCTGATACCCGCTTCACCGACCTTATTAAAGGCATCGCAGACGCTGCGGTACTACGGAAAACGCAAGATCTGAAAGTATCCCTTCCAATCAGCATTGAACAGCGCCTCGCACCAGATGCTTGGGCTTACTTTCTCTGCCGCCTAAAAATGATCTCGCTCATCTCCTTTGGTACCCATGCCCCAGTATTCCTCATTCGCACGCTATTCCTGGATGCCTTTCGCGGCGACGAAGGCATTCAAGTCCAGCCACGGCTCTTGCCGTCGTTGAAGCAAATCACTATGCCATCAATCCCCGAGTTGAAGGTGTTGATCGATATTCTGGCTGACGCAAGGAGCCAGGTGGGTGTTCCACTTGCAATCTCTACTATCTCGCGAATGTGGCCGCGACACGTCGGGCAGCCTGTCGAAGTTGTCCGTAAAATGATACTGGACTGGATAGCTGATCCGGTGGTGCATAGCATCCCAGGTGATTCTGTCTGGTTTGTAGATGACGAAAGTACGGACAGTGACGAAGCTGATGAGATTCGACGAGTTATTGGACGGCATAGACGATGATTAATGAGTAATCAGCCTGTAAATTTTTGATTTTCCATCTCAGTCATTACAGTTACAAGTATCAGAAGTTTATTACGAGAATTCTAGTAGTTCCTTTCATTTGTATATTAATTTCGTTGCCGTGGAATTCTACGTTTTGTGTTGTTCTTGCCATCGACACCTTGGTAAACCCCCGTCGTTGTACACTGCCCCCCCGATACGCATAGAAGCCACTTGCTGCCAAGTTTGCACTACGTGCTGCGTACTGAATAGCTCCCCGGCTTGAGAATGGTCAGAGCAGATTTAACTTACCCAACCTACCCTTCGTAAATTCCTCGCATATCCTCTTGTCGACTTCGATATTGCAATGCAACATGGCAACGTCTGCGAGGGAGTTAGCGACGAAGCACCATAATATCGAGGAAGCGCGCCTGTGTTCCCCCCAAGGTATACTCTTCTATTCTTCTATCATCCATTGCCGATCATATGAAACATTGTGTCCGACCACAACGCGTGGGATATCTTGGCAGTCCCAAGCTGGTACTAGGTGTTCTACGTCGCTGGGCTCCCCCAATAGCCATGGGGACATCCACGTGCGCCAGGCATTTGAGGAAGCTGCGCAGGGAATGAAGGCATACAGGTTGCGGGGGGGGATGGCGGGGGAACAGCAACTGTCCCCAAGAGGGTTGTGCTTGGCTTGAATTTATGTTGATCAGGTAGAAAGGATATTTAGCTTGGATTAGGCGCACCGTGCTTTGCGCGCTGAGGCGACGCCCTGCAGTCTCTTCTTCCGCTCGCTATCGAAGGTTTCTGAGGACTGGAATGGATGATTGTTTTGGCTTGACGACGAAGGTGGGCGATTTCGAGATTATTATTACTATTACTACTATTATTACTACTATATTATCCATATGACACGTATCTGTGCCCGGTTGTTTGGTTCTGAGCATTTTGGTGTTTTGCTCCTCCCGGGCGTTGCCGGCGTAGTGTGTTTGCATCGTCGTGCTGCATACGACGTTTCTCCCTTGATGCCTATTTCACTAGGTATTCTTTGGTTGTGATCGTTATTTGATGAGGTGATGTCATACGGCGTTTACTCCTATATTCCCATCTGACTCGTATCTGTGGGCGGTTGTTTCGATCTGAGCTTTTTCGGGTTCTGCTCTTTGCGGGCGTTGGCGGCATACTGTGTTTGCGTCGTCGTGCTGTATACAACGTTTCTCCCTTTACCCCTATGTCGCTAGGTATTCTTTCGTTGTGTCAATGCTGATCATCGTTTGATGAGGTGATGTCATATGGCATTCACTCCCGATCTTGGATATATTTTGGATCTCCAGCTGTTTGGTGCGTTGTTCTCTGTCTATTTCTCGCCACTGATGTCTGCTAGCATGGTATTTGGGTTTTTTGCGCTCGTGAACGGAGACTGTGTGAAGACATTTAGGACCGGTTCATCCGCCACCACGTATCACTGCGTCTACGAAACTACTATCCAATGTACCTCCGGTGTCGTTTTTCCTGATTGCCTCTACCCACAGAAACTACTGTGTGGAGCACGAAAAGCGTATGTGAGTGATAACTCTTCAGCTTACATGACGGCCAAGGTCGAATGTCATCATGACAGCGAATGTGTTTGCTGCACCTGGAGCCCATGACGGATGTAGTTGACATCCAAGATATTGTTGAGGTAAGTGATGAAGTGGTCACTATGTTCGAGCTACTCTCCTCACCCGCCTCCGTGAGGTTCTGGATGACATCCATGCTGTACACAGGTTCGAGTCAGGGGTCTCCGCCATAACTTACATCTACTTCAGGTGATTACCAAATGTATTACGAAGAGATTGGAGAACGTGAGGAAAGATGTCCGAACCTGTCGAGACGAACTTCTGCAAGAAGTCTTGCAGGATCTGGAGATTGCGGCTGCCACAAAGTAAGCATATTAGCAACATCCATGGGAAGATGTGGACTCGTAACAATTGGACAGCGCAAATCAATACAACAACCTCGTTCAACTTGAAGAAGAATATTACGAATATCACAGTTCGATGACGCGCTGCTGGGAAGAGCTCATTCAATGTAACGCGGACATTTTGTCGCATTTCAAGGACGCTATCAGGGACCACGATCGTAGCATATCCGCTAAAACATGTCCCACTTCGATTTTACCCCGGAAGCCACTCTTCTCCGATTTCAAGGACCGCATGATGTTGTAGGCCGACTATGCCTGGTACCAAGTTCGGCCTCGAAAGTCCTGCCGTGTTGAAAGTGGTGTGAACTTCTCCAAGAGGTTCGCTATACTGGTTTCCATCGTGGCACATTGAACAACGACATCGACTACTCAAGTTCACAAGCCTTTCCTTGAACTCAGTGCGTTTTTTTGAGGGCGGAACGCACACACCCAAATCTGGCAATAGGATACCTCTAACGATTTCAAGTATGTACACCCACCAACCTGTACGTGACCATTCGCGAGAAGAGCTGCAGAAAGTCCTCGAGCAACCTAGGTGTAACTTGCGAGGACGATACAACAGCCGCTTGAACGGCCCACCAGGATTATGTATATTAGTACTATAAAAATACTTATATTCCAGCGTGTAAATTTCATCGTAGTACAAAAGACCGCCGGAGCGAAGCGAAGGCGTGTCTTGTAGTATATGATCGACGTTGTCAGGCCCGCAGGATTGTCCCAACACACGCACTGAAAATACATGTCAGTTGTTTGCACTCACTGAAGGTAAGCTTTGATGACTAATACAAGAGGATAAACTGACGAACACTCCACTATAGCTATAGTCTTATAGTCGAGGCAACTTCGGTGCGACTAGGTCGCTGGTTGGTGGATCGAACGTCTCATACTGCACACCTCGAACGAGTAGCATCAGAAGTTAAGTAAGTATCTAGAACTACTTGTCATGATCACAGAAGATGCTAACTCTGGAACTGCTCCAGCAGTTTGCACACTTATCTTACGGGTTGAACCTTCTCGTGTGGAGCAAAATGATGATGCCTCGCGAAACTGCTACGCATATCAGTGTTGGTATCCTCAACGCATTGTCAGTCCGCCTGCCACAGTTTCTAGTGGTCCTCGACTTGGAAGGAACGTCGGGGTGACCGCACCTCCCAGTACAAGAACGTAAGGCACGACTCCTCTTGGATATTTCAGATGATGCTTTCTTATCAGCGGCATTGAAAATGTCGAGTGGTGCTCTCTCTTCATTGCTCTCGATGACGACCACGTCGACGTCCGATCCCGGCCGTACCACCACTCGTCTTATCACTGATCAGGGGCTGTGCTGGAGTTTACTCAAACATTCGGTTCACCCTTCTCACTGGGCACAGGAAACTGGACTGTTTCTTAGGACTCCTTTACTCAGTCCGTCAGTCCCCGAGAGGGCCATGATGAATCTTTTGGGATGTCCATCACTTCCCTCTTAACAAGTGTCGAAATCCTGACACTTATTTCTGAAGATATCTCTAAAATGATTTCCACGTTCGCGCCTGCCCATACCTCTGCCGACTCCATTGCAACCACCTGCAACCACCACATGTACCTGCCGCTGCCACCACATGTACCACTGCCTCCTCACACCAGCCATACTCGCCAGTATGGCATTATCACGTTCAGGCAGCCAGGGAACTTGGAAACAATGTAAATATGTTGGAAAATATGCGCTGCTTGATGCAGCCTAGTACACGGGAGGACACGCAACGTTGGTGAACACAAAGGCACCGGACGCTCCAACGTGAGTGCACTTACGCATCAGCTTGTGCCTCCGGTCATTGCCCATCGACTATGCACTCGGATGGGACAGGGATGATCGTCATGTAGTTTAGGCTGACTTTACGTCCACAATACTCACTGTGCGTGGTACATTTACTTTCAGTTCTCTGACCTAACTCCACAGGAGTAGCCGTAGATGGGTAATTGGTCTTTCCACCTTATATCCAGCTCGGGTAGGACAATAAGGTAGATCCTTTGGAGATGGCAGTAGTGTACGTGGCACAAGCTGACCACACTATAGGTTATGGCCGAGCCCTGTGCGTTAACTTTTGGAGTGGAAAGCCATGCGAGATGAAGGCATCGTGCAGGTAGTCCGAGGAATCCCTGAAGTCATGTATCTGATGAACTGACGTCACAGCTCCTCCATCTTGGCCTGTTCCAGTCAGACTATCTACTGCGTACCTGTGAGGGAGAGGGGAAGATCTCTCTGAAGCAGGTAGAATTCAACACTATATCCTCTTCCTTTGGACCGCTGTCAGAGAGGGCAGCGGCTATGCACAGATACGTAGGTTTTTCCATGTTGTAGTCCACCCTCCCATAGTCACGTTCGGGTATCTCTACACCCTCGCTAATTATTATGGCACATCGCCTTACCTCAGATCGTAAAATCTCCCCCCCCCGAATGACTCCACTGTGCGACTAGCTAAGGGGCTCGCAGAGGCGCATAAGGCGTACAGTGCCACGAGGTAACATTCTCTTGCCCTTCAGCAGACACTAGTTCTGACCAGTCATTTTCACAGTGCATATATCTTGTTCGTCGTGCAGCGCAGCGCGTTCGACCTGCGAACTATTAGAGAAGTAAGTTCCACACCGTCTCCCCTGCTCTCTCACCATCAGAATTCCAGTCAAATTTAGAAGTCTGCTATCCACTTCCATGCCGGCTATGTTCCATCTGACTACCCAACAACGACACATGCTATCGGTTCACTCTAGAACGGAGCCATGCCATCAAATGCCCGACTATCCCACTCCAACTTGCCGGTGGAAAGAAATTCCAGGAGGCTCTCAGTTGCCCAGGCATCATGGAGCGATTCATGTCTGATGCAGATGCACGAGACATTGGTGCCAATGCGAAAGACCTCCGCAGGATGTGGATGCCGATGTGTTCGCCGGTCGACCTGAATCCACTTGTGACTGACGACACTCGCGCGTGCTCTGGCAGGAATAACGCGAGATGCTTGCCATGAAAGAGTTTGGTGGAGGTTCAGCCTCGGTGGTGGGATATGATGGAAGTCCATAGCTACATACATGACATGTACCGTCCCATCTGAATCTGGCAGGGTTGGTTCAACTCCGATGCAAGTACAGCTCCGATGCAAGTACAATTCTGAGGCAAGTACAACTCTGGCGCAAGTACATCTCCGATGCAAGTACAACTCCGACGCAAGTACTACACCGATGCAAGTACAACTCCGATGCAAGTACAACTCCGATGCAAGTACTACTCCGACGCAAGTACAACTCCGATGCAAGTACAACTCCGACACAAGTACAGCTCTGATGCGAGTATAATTCTGATGCAAGTACAAGGTCCAACTCGGAAATGTTTGTAGGCACATTCATCTGATTGTTCAATGTAACAATTGTACCATTTGTCCATTGGATGCTTTGTCACTAGGCCATTCTCCATTTGGTCCAATGTTCCATTTCCACAATGAGCAATTGGCCATTCCACCAATGGCGGAATTGTTTTTTGATTTGACTGATGTTTTGAGGGCAGAAGATATACTGTGTTCTGCATAATGTTTTGACTTGAGTAACACCATATGTTCCAAAGGCAGGAAATTTCAAATGTTTTGCTTAAAATCATGGTCAGAACATGTGATTAAACAGTCAAAATGTCTGTATGATGATTCACCCCATGATCATAAGAGTAAAAACTTTGAATGTTCCTACAAAATCCATTATATATGATACTATCATCTTTTCTGACCTGGAACATCAAATCAGATCAGGTTATCCATTTAGGACCAATGTTTTATTCAAAAACATGTCATGAAAATAGTATCTGCTTAATTGAATGATTTTCCCATGTTTAGATCAAAACCATTAGATAATGCCCCCAGTGTATACTACACTTTTGGTAATCAAAAGTGTACACAACAAATCACTAATCAAAGACTAGTCAACACTACACTTAGTTAATAGTCAAAAAAGTGAACTTGACTGCACTTTTGGTAATCAAAAGTGTACGCAACAAATCACTAATCAAATACTAGTCAACACTACACTTAGTCAATAGTCAAAAAAGCGAACTTGACTACACTTTTGGTAATCAAAAGTGTACACAATAAATCACTAATCAATCACTACTCAACACTACACTTAGTTAATAGTCAAAAAAGCGAACTATACTACACTTTTGGTAGTCAAAAGTGTACACAACAAATCACTAATCAAAGACTAGTCAACACTACACTTAGTTAATAGTCAAAAAAGTGTACACAACACAATGTAATCAAATACTAATAAACACTACACTTTCTTGGTAGTCAAATGTGTGTACACAACATCACACTAATCAAATCCTAATAACCACTACACTTTTTGGTAATCAACAGTGTATGCACCACAGCACTAATCAAATCCTAGTCAGCACTGCACTCAGTTGGTAGTATTCACAAATGCAAATATTCCTTCACTTTCAGTAAACCAAATTTCATTTGCTTGTATCTCATCCAAAAATGGACATATTGATTATGTAAGGATACCCCCATGCTGGTGATATCACCCACTATAACTTTTGTTATGACATCATAGCTGTACAACCACTTTTTGTTTTTTGCACACCATGTCCAAAAGTGAACTTTGCCAATATCTCACCCAAAAAAGGAGATATTGCTAAGGTAAGCATATTCCCAGGGTCCCATGATCAAAGGCTATGACTTTTGTTATGACATTGTGGCTGTACAACAACTATATATGGCATACCTGTAGGTAACATTTTCCACAGTCTGGAATGTCTGGAATTCTGGAATAGTCTGGACTAGAAGTCTGGGATGGTCTGGAAACTCTGGAACTCTGCCATGATCTGGACAAATCATCTGGGAAGGTCTGGGACTGCTGGAATGCTGGGGTAGGAATGGCTAGTTTGCTGATGGAAGACCATGACAGCTGGTCATAAAGTATGTGTTTCATTTGAGCATGACATAAAGGAGGTTGTTGCTTTGCAGAGGGAACCTGTAGGAGAGCTGTAGGGTAACCTCAGTAGTCTGGCAAGCTACTATTATATTAGTATCTACCTGTAGGGTAACTACAGGGTATCAGTAAGTAGGAATGAACCTAAGTAAATGGTACTCACCCTCAGTAGTCTGGCAAGCTACTGAGGGACTAGGAAAATTATGTAGTACTATGTGCGATGCAAGGTGATTATGTAATCTAGCAAACATGTGCCAACAGTGGCCAGTTGCATAATATTCCAACATGACAAATGGCTCACATGACACTATTGCAGCATAAATATGATGATCTGAGCAGCAGTGCAGATGGATCAGACATGGAAAACTCCCAGAAGAAGTGGAAGAAGAAGAAGAAGAAAACCCACACACCAAAAGACATTGATATTGATGAGGCCAACCAGCCACTGAATGAGAATATTTGTGCATTGTGCAACTGCTGGGTTTGTCACAAGAAACCTGGCTGTGAAAGTGAGTTCTGTTTTATCAATCCATTGGATGGTGGCACCCACATCAGGAAAAACTGACAGTGCAATATTTGTTATAGACTGGAATAGTGCATCACTATTTGATATATAGTGAACTATAGCACTATTTTAACTATAGATCATGATGTCATAATGAAAGTTGTAGGGCTGGGTCACAGGATCATGGGAATATGGTTACATCATTGATATGCCCAAAAATGGGTGAGAAAATGGCAAAATACAGAAATAAATTGAGGTCTCAAAAAAATAAATTTCAAAGATGTCATAATGAAAGTCGTAGTACCTGACAAGAGGACCATGGAGGTATGCTTATGTCATCTATCTGTGCAAAAATGGTGGAGATATAGACAAAATACAATTAGTGTTCTGTAGTGTCCATTTTTATTACCAAAAATGTAGTGTGCGCTTTTTTGATTTGTTGGTTGTGTTTGATTAGATAAGTGTAGTGTAGTGTCCTGACAGCACAATATTTGTCATATACTGAAATAATGTGCAATTATTGCATATGTGGTGAACTATAGCAACATTATAACTATATGTTGCCAGTTGCTCTAAATGTTTTCCCATGTGCAATGAATAGTTACAGAACATAAGATTTCTTTTATTTCATTGCTTTTACTAGGAAATTGTAGTGTAATGTTCACATTTTTTAATACCAATTAAGGTAGTGTTATGTAGTCTACACTTGTATTACCAAAAAAGTGTAGTGTATTAAGTGTAGTGTTGTGTAGATTAGTATACAGTGACTAGGAAATGTGTGGGAAATGATTGGTAAGCTAAGACTCGCACTTAGACTTGTTGAAGTGTTGCAGTGGCCACTGGTCATGTGACTGTGAGAAGTTGAAATTTTCACCCATGCTCACACACACTCTCAACTGCATTTCCTTTGCCCCACCTCCCACCTCTCTGCACTACTGTCCCTCCACTGGATAAGGTTCTGTTCCAATGACAAGGTAAGATCCCTGATGAGTGATCCTTCTCCCACTGACGCTCCCCCACCTAGAGCCAGCAACAGCCCACCCAGAACAGCAACATCTGCAATGACTGGTGGGTAAGCCCCCCCCTGGCCCTCCCTCTCTCATCCCTCCTCCCATCTAGCTCCTCTAGCACCAACCACCACCACCCCAACCCTCCTTCAAGGTAATTCCCCCCCTCCCCTTCTCCAGTCCAGATGCTGATGCCCATCCCCTCCCCTTCCCCCATCCATCCCCCCCTCTTACCATCCATCTCATATTTTGATTTATTACCAAGTAGAATTATGTGTATGTATTGTAGATATTGTGCTAAATGAATTTGTTGTCTCCTTCATAAAAAGTGTGAACTAAAAGAAGCAAACAAAGCAAAAATGGCAAAGTATGGCAAGTTTGGGTTGACAACATTGTGGCTTTATTTTGCTATTTATCATCTTTTTTTGCTATA
Source organism: Pisolithus marmoratus (assembly GCA_024613145.1). Taxonomy (NCBI): domain Eukaryota; kingdom Fungi; phylum Basidiomycota; class Agaricomycetes; order Boletales; family Pisolithaceae; genus Pisolithus; species Pisolithus marmoratus. Next base: position 10,519 of record JANFAE010000710.1, on the reverse strand, counting down.
TGTGTCTATATGTGTCTATATATCACTATATTTAAGGGGGGATGGTTGGGGTGCCATAGATGCCATAGTTGTCTCTATGGCATCTTTAGTGATAAATAGTGGAATATAGCAATATATAGTGACAAAGAGTGAAAAATGGCACTGTTGGTTTTCCTGATGTAATAATAGAATGTCTTTAAACTCATTGTCCAGGACTGGTTTCCCCATGGCTGACAGGTCATTCTGCATTCACTTGAGTTTATTAATATGCATCACAATATTGTCACCCTCAGGACACTTAGCATTCAATGGTTCTCTATTTGCAATGAGAGCAGTTTGAATGCCACATGTCTGATGAGCCAACTTTAAGTTTTCCCACATTTGTGCCACCATCTCAGCATGCATCATGTGGTCCATCTGTTGGTCATCAATATTTGTTAATATGAGGGTTTGTGTGATAAGATCTTCTTCTTCCCACACTGCAATCTTGGCACTATTGCTAGAGTTGTCCTCCAGCTTCAGGCAGCTCCCCTTGGCATACTTACATAAAGACTTTGTGCAAACATAAGAATTTCTGCATGTGAATTCTCCATGTGTGCCAATTATTATCTTTAAGCATGTCTACTTTGTATGAGGGGATGGTGCCAAGGTTTCATACCCTACTTCTGGCTCCACTAGCATTGTTTGTATTTGTTGTTATGTTAACAAAGTCTTCAGCACATCCTGACATAGTGATGCAAAGTTTTATTGTTTTATTTAGATAGTGATAAGTTTTGTTTTTATAGTGTCGAGCCAGGGCTCATAACCTGTGGGTTGTGAGCTTGATCATGAGAGTAATTGATAAGATATTGATTGTATTGTTCACCCTATCTATTTGGGCTTATATACTATGTGAGAATATTATTCTAGAATAGTCTACTGTAATGGAGAATGTTCAACTACCTTAGAGTCCCTTGTATGGGATGCCAGTATCTACTCCGCAATACCAACAGTGATACCAACACATTATATCTGTCTGGACTTGGAATTGGATCAAGTTCCCCTGACCTCAGAAGACCTGGAAGTGACTGTGGACATTGACAGCCTCATGTGGGTGACTTGTGACCTTTGCTTTCACACACTACTGGCCATTTATCTTGGTCCAATTCTGGAGGCAAGGGCCCTCATGTGGAAGAACAATCATGTGTATATTAACATCCTCACCTCAGTCTGTGGAGGATGCAAAGACCAATGGGGGTCACACCAAATGGTTGACAATGTCATTTCCCCTGTGTGGGATACCTCACACTACCTTTCACTGCAAGCATTTTGCAATTTTTCATGCAAAAATATGTTGAAAAAATTGAAAGAAGAGATACTCTTTTATTTGGGCTGTGTTCACAGAAAAAATGCAAATATAATATTTTGTTTTCTTTGTCCTTTCTGTGGAAAAACATGAATTGATGGTAGTGCTGATTAGCTTCTACACTAATGGGTATTACCATCAATCAATGTTTTGTGGCAAGTCATGCAAAGAAAAGAAAAGATTATTTTTGCCTTTTCTCTTTGAAAACACCTGTCAAAAAAGAGTATCAGTTTCTTCAATTTTTTCAGCATGTTTTCTGAAGAAAAATTGTGAAATGCTTGCAGTGTTTGGTACCTTGAGCAATTCTTATGGAAGCATGAACATCTATATCTGCTTCCCCAGGATGATACACTGGGTCAAGATGACAGACAGGTGTGCTAGCCACATTCCTAAGGAGGTGCTGGACTTCTTCTGGGAGCACATTCTGCTTCCCACCATTAGTGAACATGCAGATGTGGGAAGTGCCCCTTATGTGTCTCTCACTTTGGATGAGGTGCAGTTCAAGGTATGGAAGGGGACCAAGAAAAGGCCTGGTCAGCCAAAGGCTGTGCCCTTTTCTATGGATGTGCTGAAGAAGATCAACTACACCATGAAGGAAGTCATCCAGGGAGATCCTTTGTGCTATGCCAACTATGGTTCCTTCTTTGTTGTCAATTGCAAGGGAATCAAGCTATGGGCCAAGGCACTTCTGTTTCAAGAAGATTCATCCCCCATCAATGCCCTCCTGAATGGGAACCTTGCACTAGACTGGCCCCACATGGTTGACAGGAACAATGGTGAGCTTCTGGTGGACCTGGGCATAATATACATACAGTGAGCAACAAAAATGTTGCAATGTTTGCAACATTTTGATTGTTTGAGGTATAACTTGGGATTGGATGTGGCTGTGCAGATGTGAGAGGGGAAGCATTTGTAGCCCTTGGTCATGGCTTTCCATTGGTGGTCTTTGCAAGGTCAGGGATGTAGTGGCTGTGATTATACAAGCCAATTACTGAGGCCTATGCATTGCAATGTTTTTGCTGCTGACATCATAGTGGATGAAATCTATGGTGTGAAGGATATATTTGGAGCAGAAATGCCTGCTAGTGCTTACATAATATATCACATGATCAATTGAATGGTTTGTCAGTGAGCAAACAAAGCCAAACATTGAATTTGAGTGATTTATCCTCTAGTATCCTGTACCACAACCCGAGAAGTCTCTTTTCTGGCTATTCTCTCAGGGAACTTTCAGCAAATTCTGGTTTACATGGCATTACCATGAGTAGGGTGTGTTCCCAGCACTACACAGCATTGGGAAAGGTGAAAATGGCATGTATGTAGGTCAGTCTGGCACTTCAGGACATGAAGAACAAACTAATCCACTCCCAACTGGTGCATTTATACAAAAGAAAATTGGATATCAAGGTTGGGGAAGTAAAACCCTTCTTTACTTTCCAGGGGTTCTGGGTGGAATTGGCAGATAATTAATTCCCCAGTAACACCAAGCTACTGTATTAGTATATACCTGTCAGATAATTAACTACAGGTGATCAGTAAATATAAGGACTAAATATGAAAAAGAAACTGACTCAGTAACTCCAAGCTACTGAGGAAAGGAGAAAATTTATCCTACTGTATGTAAGCAACAAACCTTCACACCAAAGTAAGTACTACTAGAAGGGCAGTTTAATAATCCAACAGGAATGACCTACTGGGTTGCCAGGGTACAGTTTTTTTCCCTTCCATCTGTCCCTAGGTATTTCCATTGGTCACCTATGACCCAATAATGCTTTCCCAGTCATCCACAGTTCAGCACAGGGCATAGTCTGGCTGATCCTCCTTGGCACCTGGTGTGCAGAGGAGGGCATTGCCTCACCCCAACCTTAATATACAATTTTCTTTCATATAAATACACCAGTTGGGAGTGGATTAGTTTGTTCTTCATGTCCTGAAGTGCCAAACTGACCTACATGCCATTTTCACCTTTCCCAATGCTGTGTAGTGCTGGGATGAATTTTAGAAACCTTTTAAGGGACTGATGGTGCTGGGAACACACCCTACTCATGGTAATGCCATGAAAACCAGAATTTGCTGAAAGTTCCCTGAGAGAATAGCCAGAAAAGAGACTTCTCGGGTTGTGGTACAGGATACTATAGAGGATAAATCACTCAAATTCAATGTTTGGCTTTGTTTGCTCACTGACAAACCATTCAATTGATCATGTGATATATTATGTAAGCACTAGCAGGCATTTCTGCTCCAAATATATCCTTCACACCATAGATTTCATCCACTATGATGTCAGCAGCAAAAACATTGCAATGCATAGGCCTCAGTAATTGGCTTGTATAATCACAGCCACTACACCCCTGACCTTGAAAAGACCACCAATGGAAAGCCATGACCAAGGGCTACAAATGCTTCCCCTCTCACATCTGCACAGCCACATCCAATCCCAAGTTACACCTCAAACAATCAAAATGTTGCAAACATTGCAATGTTTTTATTGCTCACTGTATACTAAGGAAACATAGGAAACCAATGTCTGGGTAGTGTGCCTCCAGAGCACAGTACAGATGAATAAGAAAGTTAGTAAGGTATTAGTAAGTACTGCCAGTAGTCACTGGATAGCCAGACAACAAAATGATTAGTTAGCAAACACTGAAATGGTAAACTACCTTGAAGTGATGCATGTTACACTAAGACTGAAGTCTATAACATAGGTCAAGCCCAAGTGGTCATTCTACAACACAATGGTTGTAACCTTCTGTCTGAAGGATTTATCATAATTCTGAGAGAGAGCTGGTAGGCTCAAGTTTGTAGTTCTGAGAAGCTAGCTGGTATATTGGGTGGCTCTAGTCTGAGGGTTTCCCAGAGCTAGAGTCAACTATATATAGTACAGAGGAAGAGGCCTCAAGGCGACCTCATGTAACAAGAGAAAGAAAGGCCATTGGCCAGAGTCCCACATGGCACATATGACATGTGTTCAGACACCAGCTTACTTATAGTGGACTTATTCACTTATGTTGAATGGTTTGATGCACTCTGCTTTGTGCTGGAAATTGCATTGGCATAGCAGGATACTAATGTCATCCAAGCAAGGTTGTTGCCACCCACAGTGGCACTTGGTGACTAGGAAATGTGTGGGAAATGATTGGTAAGCTAAGACTCGCACTTAGACTTGAAGTGCTGCAGTGGCCACTGGTCATGTGACTGTGAGAAGTTGAAATTTTCATCCATGCATGCACACACACACTCAACTACATCCCCTTTGCCCCACCTCCCACCTCTCCCCACTGCTGTCCCTCCACTGGATGAGGCTCTCTTCCAATAGCAAGGTAAGATCCCTGATGAGTCATCCTTCTCCCACTGACACTCCCCCACCTGGAGCCAGCAAAAGCCCACCCAGAACAGCAACATCTGCAATGACTGGTGGGTAAGCCCCCCCCTCCCTGGCCTTCCCTCTCTCACCCCTCTTCCCATCTAGCTCCCCTTCTCCAGTCCAGATGTTGATGCCCATTCCCCCTCACCCATCCATCTCCCCCTCTTACCATCCATCATACATTCACTGCAGAAACAAGACTTTTAGAGGGGGGATAATCCAAGGGTCTGAGTTGAAATAATCTGACCTTGGAGGTCTAATAGGCAATATTTGTAGCAAAATCTGACTTGTCAATGTAAATAGTCAATCTTCATAGCATGATCTGACAGTGTCAAAAAATGACCACTGCATCCAAATAGTCAGACCATAAACTGACTTGGATTATACATGACACACTGTAATCCAACCCAAAGCAGGCTTGCACATCATGCCTTACCACACCCCAACCATGCTTGGACACATCCTTCATAATCTGACCATACTGCCATTGGAAAAGTGGAAGGACTTAGCAATTTTTTCCTCTTCATTTCTAGGCTCACCAGTCCACCACACTTACCATGAACAAGCATAAAGTATGTCATATACCCACACTGAACAAATCTAACCTACCTGCCTACATACTACAGTACACTATCCTCCTTGCCCTCCAACAATGTGCTAATTATCCCTTTGCATTACCAATGGAGTTCTGGAAATGCAACTGCAAGGTATGTGGTTGTCATGGAGTGAGTTGTACTCACACTTGCACATACATGAGGTATTGCAGTCCCAGCTATGTGCCATAGACACAGGTTTGTCCCCCTGGTATCCAACCATCCCCATGGAATGCTCATTTTGTCAAATAGCCCTGGAAGCAGTGATTTGCACACTGTCATTCTCACCTGTGGGCACTGGTGACATCAAAAATGTCATGTGTGCACTCCCCCCCATGGAGCTCAAGAGTACTAATCAGATGTATGACAGCACACCTGTCAACAGTAGTCCAATCCCCTCGCTTCACTGCCATCCAATATGCATGGTGACTATATGCAAGGTGGTAATGTACTAGTAGTGTGTGGAAGTTACAGCTTGATGGCTGACATGCACCACTATTCCCTTGGCATGGTACAGGCTGCCACTGCATATAGCTGAGCAGTTGGCTGGGATGACCTCAACATAATCATCTGACAGGGGATGCAAGTCAAGAACAACTGTATCTATGAAGCCATGGAAGCCATGAGGTTGGAAGGAAAGCTCAGGCAAGAGCAGCTGTTCATGAGGGAATGTGAGTGAAGGATTTGTTGGAGTTATTAGATCAATGGTGTGCTGTTGCATAGCCACCATATTACATAAGCAAATAGTGCACACTTACTATTTTCATATTACTGTAGTTTCTACTTAGTGACTACTAAGTATTCTACAGATTCTACTTCTACAGGTTATGAGCCCCACCTAGTGGTGGAATCTGGGATATGAAATGGCCAACTCAAATGTGCCTACACTTGAACTGGATGGAAGAAATTGGAGGCTCTACAGAGCGAGCTTACTTGAAGTTGCAGCCATGAAGGGCTGGCTGGGTATTCTCGCAGGCCAGGAACTAGATGATGAAAGCTTACGATGGGAGGGTAGAGACACCGTACTGAAATTGTTGATCTATCAAACAATTCCAATCCCACTTGTACTAAAGGTTCAACAGCTAAGGATGTCACATGAAATGTTCAACTACCTAGTGACAAAGTTTCGAGACCCTACCCCAATATCCATACCTAACAAGAAGCATGTTGAGGCACCTACTAGTGACAATGAGATGCAAGATGAACTGAAAAAGTCATGCACAAAGCCTAGCGAGTTGTCAATGGAGCTGCCAAGTAAGGAGAGGCTCGAAGATGGACATACCGAGGCAAGAAGTGAAGATAAAGCTGAGGCAGCAGTTGGTGCAGCTCAGTGGATTCTATCACGAAGCATTGAGGTTGAAGGATACCAACCCGAAGTGCCAAGCGAGTGGCACACAGCACAGAATGAGCTGCAGGAGCAGCAGAGTTCGAGGGCAGGAAAGCCACTCGAAATTGAAATGGATGAGGTTAGCGACAAGTCTCAAGAGGTCAGTGACATGGTTGCTGTGGAGGGAAGTCTGGGCACAGAGGCCACAGACATAGCCACAAGCATAGGAATCACGACTCAGACTATGAACAAAAAACCAAGAAGGTGGAGACATGAAGGTCTACTACCAAATACCCAAACCTGCAAATGCTGGAGCAGTGAGCTGTGTCAAAACTCAACCTGCAGGAGCATACTTGCAACCCAAAGACCATCAGCCTAATGAAATCCTAACATGGAATCTGCCAGAGGTTGACAATGCACTGCTCGAGGGGGAGCAGAATGGCTGCACAAGCAGTGATGTCACAAATGAGCAGAGCAGCAATAATGAAGAGCTGCAACTCACTATCCATGACCCAGGTGGACATCTAGGGCAGTCGACAGTCTGTATGGCAAGCAGACAAAATGCTGAAACAAGGGAAAGGGATGCCCACAATGAGGGGAGCATGAATGGCAGGGTTAGTGCAATAGGCAATGGGACCATTGACTCACTTGGAGTCAGCAAGGAGGTGCTACCCACATGCCAAAGTCAGCATGGTGAACAAGACAGGTTGATGGCAGGGAGCACACCTGCATTACCCATAGAACCCATGGAGTGCCCCCAATGAATCTTCAGAATCTATTGTCGATGTGAACGAGTCAAAATCGAATCTAGAAATGTCAGTAAGCCTCAAAAGGCTGAAGACACCCACCAGGGAGGCAGCAGTGCAATATGGCCAATTCCACATCATCGAGAGGGCATTGGCACATGCCATGACCTTGCCACAAAGTCTCAGGACCTTACCATCAAGTTTACGAAGCCGACCAATTATCGATACACACCAAAGACAATGGGGACAGCCCCAAGCATTGCAATCAATGAAGGGACAATGCATCAATCACGCGCATCACATGACTTTCCAAATCGGGCAACTATGCTCGTGCACATGAAGTGCCACACCCCAGACTCGAAGCCAAGCCCAATTATACACAACAAGTCATATCTAATGCTACCTCTGCAAAGTTGCTACTATACAGGTATTTTTCATTTTACCTATTTCTTATTTCTTTGAGTGTCTACATGCACTACCACTTGAGGGGGAGTGTTGGAGTTATTAGATCAATGGTGTGCTGTTGCATAGCCACTGTATTACATAAGCAAATAGCGCACACTTACTATTTTCATATTACTGTAGTTTCTACTTAGTGACTACTAAGTATTCTACAGATTCTACTTCTACAGGATTCAGATTATGGATTAATCATACTGACAGGTGGCCCTCCATGCTCAGTACTATAAGTCCAGGTCCAAGTGGATCATCTAATCTCACATAGGTGTATATCCAAGACCACTAGGGGTGCATGGTAAGTGTGGACTGCATCCTCATGGCATGTCACTGACTGGGACCCAACCAGTAAGCATGTTCATCATGTGTAGGCGAGATGATGCATTGCTGGACTACACAGGACAATGGCATCAAGTTGGTTGATCCCTGAGGTGAGATGTTAGAAAGTTCCTGGGAGTCTCATGCTATGGTCCTTGCAAATACATCATCGACTGATGAGTTCATTTCTGCACTCCAGGATTTCATTGGAGCAACCAAAATTGACCTCTCCAAGCCTGCCAGGGTAGTATACACTCATGATATGTGCCCATCTGGCCCTGCATTGGTTGCAGCCCTTGAAGACAGTTTGAAAGCACTGGGCACAGAGGGCATGAATGCTGGCATGACTATAACCCCTATCTCCATTATCTAGTCAGAATGATCAATACCAAAGGAACTAAGGAGTCTTCAGGAGAGTACATGTAGTATGTGCCACAGCTGGAGGTTGGCATGATTGCATCAGTTTCCACTGGTTTTCATTGGACACTAGGTGAGTAATTTTGAACCATGTGTTGTACTATGCATATAATCTACATATAATCCAATCCAATTATTGTGAGGAGCCTGACTGTGGTTGAGGAGAATCAGGACACTTGTATGACATGTCTCAGAGCTAATGGGCTATAATTTGACTGTAATCTGATGCAAATATCAACTAGAAGCTCTGTCTTGCCATAGGAATAGGTTTGCAAATCTGACCAGAATATAGTCTGGTTCAAGAACACTTAGCTACTATAATCCAAGATATTATTGGAACTGTGTGACCTCAGGATATGGTCATACTATGACCAATACTCTGACTATCTCCCAATGTGATAAAAAACTTGTTTCCACAGTGATTGTTTATTACCAAGTAGAATCATGTGTATGTATTGTAGATATTGTGCTAAATGAATTTGTTGTCTCTTTCATAAAAAGTGTGAACTAAAAGAAGCAAAAATGCAAAAATGGCAAAGTATGGCAAGCTTGGGATGACAACATTGTGGCTCTATTTTGCTATTTATCCTCTTTTTTAGCTATATGTGTCTATATGTGTCTATATATCCCTATATTTAAGGGGGGATGGTTGTGGTGCCATAGATCCCATTGTTGTCTCTATGACATGTCTAGTGATAAATAGTGAATAATGGCACTGTCAGTTTTTCCTGATGTGTCATTTAGGTTTTGTCACATCCCTGTTCTGGGTGGGAGGTTGCTGGCTCCAGGTGGGAGTGTCAGTAGTAGGAGGATGACTCACCCAGGGATCTTACCTTATTGTTGGAACAGAGGTTCATCTGGTGGACAGACAGCATTTGGGGGAGGTGGGAGGCAGGATGAAGGAGATGCAGTTGAGCATGCATGGACCTATACATCCCGATTATTAAGCCTTATTAGGCACGTTCCAACACACCTTCATAGTGCCTAATTTGGCTTTCTAACTTGCTTTCCCAATCACCAGAAATAGCTCCTGCCCCAAATACCCTTTACCTTCATAGAACTGGACTATCAAGGTACGATGGCTGGTGGGCACTGGCAGTGACTAGTGTTGCCACAGCTCAGCTTGGGCATATTTCAGCTTATTCCAACTAGCATGCTTATTTCTACATTAAATGACTTGCACTGAGTGAATGAAATGTAGTCTAAAATGTCCTCTATCCACTGTTGAAATTCCCATGTGAATTGATTTAGCCATTCTTGAGATATTGATGCAGCTCTATGTTTTAGCTCAGCTCAAGCATGAATGGCTTGAATGGAATATCTCAAGAATAGGCTGATCAATTATTATAAATATTTTTTCTACTGATAGTCACACCCAAAAGCCACATAGTTTAGACTGGGTACATGACCATTAACCCAACAGGAGATGAAATAAAAAATGGCAGCTTGAAGCTGTGGCAACACTAGGCACTGCTTGGCTATGTGCCATCATGCCACCCCTCCTTTTGGCTTCCTTTGCATGCCCCTTCTGCCACTCTCTTATCATCATCATCATCACTGCTGTTCTCAGTGTTGTAGTGTCACTCTTGCTGCCCTCCACCTACCAACTCATGCCTCAAATGACACAGGTAAATTTGATACCCATTCCAACATCCAGTTCCCTCTCACACCCCTCCCCCCACTACCTTATTGTCACTATCATTGTCGCTGTTGCCTTGTGCGCTGCAGCATTGTTCTTACCATTCCTACCCATGGGACTCACACCCTAAACTACACAGACAAGTTGTGTAGCCTTTCTGACATCCCCTATGGCCCCATCATCATGCTGCTGCCTCCACTGTCGCCCTGTGCACTGTGGCATCGTTCTTATCATTCCCACTTATCAACTCATGCCTAAATGATGCAGAGAAGCTCCTGTACCCTTTCCAATGTCTCCTACACTTCAATTGTTGTGCCACTGGCTCTGATTATGTC
>JANFAE010000709.1:0-38867 GCA_024613145.1 Pisolithus marmoratus | reverse complement strand
ATTTCGTCGGCTAACTTAATGTGCAGGGATTCTACGCGAAGCCGGTGAAGTCTGCCGATGGTTCTATGAACCTCCTGGAATGGGAGGTCGGAATACCCGGCAAAGCAGGGGTTCGTGAGCCTTGTCTCGTGTACTAAACTGACAGTAAACATACCCATTAGACCTCTTGGGAGGGTGGGCTCTACAAACTCACCATGACTTTCCCCGAGGGTAAGAAAGACGTTGTATTGCTCAAGCCTGCCTTGCGAATTGATTCCTCGGCTAGATTATCCCTCCAAACCGCCCAAATGTCCGTGTAGGTTGAATCTAGTTGATGCGACGATTGAATCTTTCTAGGTAAATTCACCCCACCCTGTTTCATCCCAATGTATTCCCTTCGGGCACGGTTTGCCTTTCGATCCTGGATGAGGAGAAATCGTGGAAGCCAGCTATTACCATCAAACAGGTGTGATCAATTCATCTCATTTGGTTACTACGGCATTGTGCATAATTGTAGATCTGCGGGTATTCAGGATCTTCTTGTGATCCTAATGTGAATGATCCTGCTCAGAGTGACGGCTTATGCCATGTTCAAGTGAGTTTTTTTTGGCACAACATAGGTTAAAGCTGAATCGGGGATAGGAATGACAAGGTTGCATATGAGTGAGTTGTGTGCTCCATGAGTTGGGTTGTATTTTATTCGAGTTGCACAGGCGAAGAATTAGACAACAAGCGAGGGAAAACATACCAAAATGATGTGTTGATTTTTTCCCCCATGGCTCTTAGTCGTACTACATCACTTCGTTAGATAGGTCTGACTCCTTCGATTATGATCAACTATGCAATTGTATACCATGTCCAAAGATCGAGGGTAGCTACTCAGACCATCAACTTTTCAATGGCCACTTTGATGTTGCGAATCTGACTCTGCAGTTCGCGAGCCTCGCTGGTAGTCACACTTGCAGCAATGACAGGCCTGGAACGTTACATGCACGACCCAGGGCGGCCTTTGACGGTATGAACACATAAGGAACGTTCTACGGAAGGAATCACTCAGTGTGGTGTCAATGATGACGCGTGGCAGATACCTTTTCTTCGCAAAGGAGTGGAAGGTGCAATAAAATTTCCAAAGGTTCAGTATCCGCGGTAAGGACGATGAATTCCGCAATACCGCGATTGAGAGTCTTGGTTGGCTATGGGAAGGTATGAACATGGGAGGAGTGGCCATACGCGAGACAAATACAGACCTTCATTAGCACCCTTTTTCAGTTGTTTATACTGGCCGGCTTGCTGAACGAGATCAAGGATCTAATGCCGTCGGAAAAGACATCCACGTTGGGTATATTACACATGGGGAAGACGCAACCAACTCACAGAATTCGTCAATTCTTCCTTTGCCAACGGCCATGCCTTGCCACGTTCTTCAGCCATTTTTATATATTCGACTGGATGTTAATCTGTTTGACCTCACGGTGAGTTGATCCTTGGTCGCTGATAGTAAGTCGAAGTCAAGAGTCGGTTCTATTAGACGATCTCGCTGACGTAATCAATCCTGCGTAATACCATTTGTAGCGTACTTAGTTTATCCCGTCCTAATGGTCAGCCTATCCTAGATAACAGGGCGTCAGCGAACGTGGCACGGGCGGCCTATCAAGCTTGGAGGAAGCTTATGAGGTAAATCGACAATTACACTACCGCCAGTAGGTCACCTATTCTGACGTGCAGCAGCAGCAGCAGCAGTGGTCAGTAGCCGCTGGCAGCAAGGTCGACTCTCAAACAGCCGTTTTCCGGTCTCACATTTCCATGAACGGTTTGCAGCCAACAAAACGCATTTGTGTAATTGGCGCAGGAGCATCAGCCTGGCCGCCCTGAAAGTCATTTCAGATACACCTCACTTCAAATCAGGTGCTTGGTCTGTGACTGCTTTCGAATCCCGCGAGAGTGTTGGTGGGGGTGTGGTAGGTTTTCAGTCAGTCTCCATGGCCGAGGACTTCAATCCACCGCGACAGGTCACCTGCTCCTCCGACGAGCGATCCCCCATTAACCCCTCTGTACGACTCCCTGACGACAAATCTTCCACACCCGATAATGGCCTTCACAAGCTACTCCTTCCCTCCGTCAACGCCACTGTTTCCTCCCGCAAAGGTCGTCTTGGATTATCTGAAGTCCTTCGCTCACCACTTCCATCTACTGCCACTTATCCGATTCAATACGGCCGTTACCAGTGCCAAGTGGGACAACACATGCTGGCTTGTCGTCGTTTCCACTGGTGAAACCCTCGTGTTTGATCATATTATTACTGCAAACGGTCACCATCGACTTCCCAGAATACCAAATATACCTGGAGTGGATCACTGGTTGAAAGTTCGCAGAGCCTCCCATTCGGCGTGGTACAGAAGTCCGCAAGTTCTTTTCCGCAAAGTTCTAGTCGTTGGTGGAGGCCCAAGCGGCCTGGATATCGCTGCCGAAATGCGCTCGTATGCCACCACTGTCATACATTCCCTCACTGGTGCAATCTCAGAAGGCGATGCGCGTTTCAGGTGCGTTGGAAGGGCTCTTCGATTTTATGACAATGGTCGTGTCTTGTTCGAAGGCAATGTCGTAGAAGAGGAGATCGATTATTGCATTTTGGCTACCGGATACAAATTTGACTTTCCGTTCTTTGATTCGGATGTCATTCGCACTGAGCAGGTTCCTTCTCACTTTCCGTTACCTCCAGACCTCTACAACTCCACGTATCATGTTTTTCCGCTGGCGAAGTTCATATTCCCTCTGCAAAGTCATTATCCAGCGTCCACTTTGGTGTTTATGGGCCTCCCTTTTAAGGTTGTGCCGATGCCACTTGTGGAAGCTCAAGCTTACGCCATTGTCCGAGTATTTTCTGATCCTTCTTCGCTGAATGAACACGAGGAAGTCCAGAAGTTAATCGCACGGTCACGGCTATTCGCACAACAGGGTGCTTTTACTTCGAGCGAACAAGCAAAAATATGGCTTCGTTTTAAGGGAATGGAACAATGGGATTACAGGGACGACTTATTTTCCTTCGCGGCACATTCTGGAGACTGTCCTGCATTTAAAGTCCGGCATTGGGAAAAGACGATGTACTTGGAGAAGACAGTCTTGCGAGATGTGTGGCGGGACCTCGAAAGTCGCGGTGAAGCCCGTAAGTGGGTAGAAGGAGTTGGGGAGAAAGGTGTCGAGGAATGGGTAGAGGTGATGGAGAAGCTCTTGAGACACGCCAAGGAAAGGGGAAAGATTTCCCTTCCTGAAGCTTCAGCCACCTAATAGATGAACGGAATTTATCGACGAGTAAATCATACATGTGCAACGTGCGGCGACCGTTGACGCTGCAGTAGTGTTACCTCGCCCGAACTTCGACTCGTCGGAACTACGGGTGCCATGACGATATCGATAGGTTTGGTATCTTATCTGTGTCGAGACGTGAACCGCTTCAGACCAAGTCATTCTTGCCTTTGACCCTGGACATGTGAACGTACTAGCGCTGACATAAGTGGCTTAAATACCCCAGTAAGTGGTTGACTCATTTACGGGATCGCAGGATTATTCCCGACTCATGCCGCCTCGAGATATACCAGGTCAGCTTAGTGGCACCCTCCTCGTTCACGGAGACTGTCCACTGGGTGCGGAAGTCGTCCCTTCCATCTCCGTCACAACTAGTGGGCATGATCTTGACCTGCTTGTTTTGCACCTGAATCACGTTGCCGCTGCCAGCCTTTAGATCAATCCTCGATGATAATCCCACGAGACCCGCCGACGCGAACCCCTACGGACACGTCTACTCTCGATATTCCCAGAATGTGTCGTCCAAGGTAGAGGAAGTTCTTAACAAAGTCAATGTGCGTGTAATATCAATTTCAGCACCGTATCTCTCTGAACCTCTGGTTCCGGATTGCACAGAAAGGCCATTCCGTAACATATGCCTCTGGATTGGCCGCCGCTTTCTCTGTAAGCTATCCCACCTCACTTCAGAGGGGTACGGGTGCCTGATGTGTTTTTGAGGCACTGGTACACTACAAACCCAAACGAATTGCGATCTCGGGCGGGTACTTGGGTTGTCACGGAGCAATCGAAGTTTATTCCAGAGGGAGATCTGAAGGCATACCGATTATCGACCTCGACGATAACTTCCAGGAAGGTGACATGTGCTGGCTTGAGACTCCACTGAATCCGACAGGGGAATCTCGGTAAGAAAAGATTATTGATCCTCGAAATTGTTCTCACGGAATTCTGCAGGGATATCAAATTTTACGCGAACAAGGTGCTTGGATTCGACATGGCTGTTGTTGGATCACTTACTTTGTGATTCAGATCCACGCCGTTGGAGGGATCTTGTTGGTTGATTCAACATTCGGACCACCCCCTCTACAGTATCCTTTGAATTTCGGGGCCGACTGCGTGCTCCACAGTGGTAATATGCTTTAACCTTGGATAAGCTGCCAAACTTATGCAGAACTTCTCAGGGTCAAAGTATTTTGGTGGTCATTCAGACCTTCTCTGTGGCATCATCATCGTAAAAACCGCGGGGGAGCGAGATCAGGTAGAGTTATGGCCGCATTCATCTGAGAGCCCCCCTCACACCACGAATGCCACAGTTATGGAACGACCGCGTTTTCATGGGAAACATGATGGGATCTCTTGAAGCTTGGCTGTTGTTGCGCTCGCTCCGTACAATGCATCTCCGTATTCCGAGACAATCCGCAAGTGCGACGGAGCTGGCGCAGTGGCTTAGCAAGGCTGTCATCCCTGAGGGACAAGAGTTCGATGGCATACCTGGTGGGGTGCTCACGAAAGTGTGGCATTCAAGTCTCCAGGGAACCGATGAACGCGGTTTTAACCCTGCATCACAAATGGAAGGAGGTTACAACGCCACTTTCTCGATACTCGTGCGTTCATCCCTGAATCAGGGAAAGAGGAATTGGACAGAACTTTTCTTTAGCTCTCTAAGAAAGAGTACGCAGAAGCTCTTCCTTTCAAACTCGAATATTTTATCGTAAGTGTGGAACGTTTCTAACCGTGTTTCCCGTATTCCTTTCATCCATAATAGCCTGCTACGAGTTTGGGGGGCGTAGAGTCCTTAGTCGAACAGCGTGCCAGAGCCGATCCGAAAGAAAATCCACTCCTGGTACGAATAAGCGTAGGAGTAGAAGAAGTCGAGGTTTGATTTTTTTTTTGGCTGCGAAGAACGTCTATACTAAACGCAAGTTGATAGGATCTGAAAGACGACCTGCGGAAGGCGTTGCAGACAGTTGCCTACCAAGTGAAGATGAGATAGGGGCTAGTAAATAAAACCAAACATGTATATCCTGCAATACGCGTTGCACAAAGCCGCGTCAGCGTATACCAACCCACTGTACTACATCTGTATCTCTTTACACATGAACAGTCTGATCCAAAGGTTTGCTGGCCCAAGTACTGGAATTCAGTTGCGGCAGAATGCCGCTGTTGTGGACGATGATGGCGACCTTTCAGACGTGATGTGGGGTTCTGGGGCTGGCTTTGGCAGCCTTGCGAAGGGAGTGCCTACTTTCACTGTTCCATCAGTGACCGACGTAAGTTACTCACGATTTGCGATTGAGCACGAATTCATGTTTGTAGCCAGCAGCATTCTTGAGACTACATACGGACGATCATGCGGACCCGTCATGCAGGATTAAGATCCAACACGGGACAACCACTTTGGCTTTCAGATACCAAGGGGGTGTCATTGTCGCTGTAGATTCACGAGCGACTGCAGGCAATTATATTGGTAAGTTACGGGCTTCACGTCACCCCGGTTTCACTGATATTTGCGCTCGCTCTAGCTTCAGGCACTGTGAAGAAAGTCATAGAAATTAACCCATACTTGTTGGGCACAATGGCGGGTGGCGCAGGTATGAAAAGACTTGCATTGTATATTGCGTTATATGAGAGTATTCCGCAGCTGACTGTCAATTCTGGGAGACATACTTGGGAATGCACTGTCGCCTACACGAACTCCGGAATCGCGAGCGAATTTCTGTCTCTGCGGCGAGCAAATATCTCAGTAACCTCGTTTACAGCTACAAGGGCATGGGTTTGAGTAT
The DNA here is from genome assembly GCA_024613145.1 of Pisolithus marmoratus. Lineage (NCBI taxonomy): Eukaryota > Fungi > Basidiomycota > Agaricomycetes > Boletales > Pisolithaceae > Pisolithus > Pisolithus marmoratus. The sequence continues at coordinate 32,805 of JANFAE010000709.1, read as the reverse complement.
GGTACGTTTGTTTCCATAACTTGACCAGAGGAGGCTCTCACGCAACGCGAAGGGCACCATGATCTGCGGTTGGGACAAGACCGTGAGTGGCACTTCAGACAATCTTATTTCCTGTCACTAAGTGTTGAGTGCGTACAAGGGTCCTGCTATCTTCTACGTAGATTCCGATGGTACGCGTTTAAGGGGAGACCTGTTCTCCGTAGGATCTGGAAGCACGTTTGCCTACGGAGTGCTTGACCAGGGGTACCGGTGGGACTTGACGGATGAAGAGGCTCAAGAGCTTGGAAGAAGGAGCATTTATGCCGCTGGCCACCGCGATGCGTTCTCGGGAAATTCTTGTAATCTCTATCATGTCAAGGAGCATGGGTGGGAGTTCATTGGTACGTATTGGTCGTATGTGGGAGATAAAAACTTGTGCTTATCACCTGTTGCAGGCAACTATGATATCAACCAATTGCACTATGATGGACCAGGGAATGGTCAGGGATATGGCTATGAGATCCGAGTTGAAGGCAAGACTTCTGCCGTTGCGGCTTAGTGGTGCAGTCGCGCTGCACTGTATCTCTAGTCGTAAATAGTGTCATGCAAATAATCAAACGAGCCTGTGGAAAGTCGCTGAGACCATTTCCTATCTGACGTCACTGGTTGGTATGACGAGCAGCCATCCACGTTCACAACTGTCGTACTGGATCTGATGTCTCACTTACATCCCTACGAGCGTATCGTTGTAACCATCAGCGATGATGGTTTGCTCATGCGTCCACGCGATCCTGACCCTCACGATTCTCCATCATGTGTGCGTGTGTCCTGGAGTAGGACTCCCAAAGTCGAACAACTTCCAAACGACGGAGAGAGAGACTGGTCGTCGAGTGTCGTCATTTATGGAATAATTGGCATACTGGACTTGTTCAACGGTAAAACTGCTGTTGTCTTGCAAGGTACAAACTCAATGTGTGGGTGTCAGCTTCATACCTTCTGGTTATAACTGCCCGGCAGCCTGTCGGCAGTCGTAAGTTGTCCACTTGTGTTTATGGAGAGCATCGTATTAATTCCCGTCTGTCTAGTTCTTGAAGAGACTCACACCATACACGGTGTGAAAGATGTATCTGCAATCCCCTTGGTGAAAGATCGTGCTCAGCAAGTTTTGACTAGCATATCGGCTCGCGCCCTTCGTAAGCCATCGTTGGGGGAGCTTAACCTTCCTAGAGCGGGCGATTCTGCACACGACCAACACTCCCACAGCCCTCAAACGGACTTCGCGGAGGGTGAGGGCGTGCCAGTTGTGATTCCTGCCTCCGATCTGGGGCGAGCACAGACCACGTCATTTCCTTCCTCTGGAACCTCGACTCCAGCTTCTTCTGAGTCCGTCGCAGTTCTCAACAGATTCCCCTTATGGACTCGTCTACCCGGACGCAACTCTGGAATTTCGGTTGAGGGACCCCCTGGCGTACTCAATCTGGCTGCGGTGGACGCAGAAAGGAACGACGAGCCGGTTGGAACGGTCTCACCCGCGCAACTTTTAGGGTCAAAAGAAGAGCAGTATGCCGAACTTGAGGACCGAGTTGTGCGTGAATGTATTCGCGAGTATACCAAGGGTTGTATGTTCTTTTCATACCGTTGTGGTACGTTCATGAACATACGGATTGCGAATCGTTATGATAATATTCTAGATCTGACGAGGTCGCTCCAGCACAAGCACGAACAATCCCTGAAGTGTGCTACGCAGGACAAGCTATTGGCCAAGCTCAGCGCCCTCCCTCATGACCTTCGCAAAGATCACTCGGAATGCAGGACGAATCTTTCAGTGGAACCCTTTGCGACACTTCCTCTGTGGAAACGAGTCGACCGGCAGTTCTGGTGGAACGAATACCTCTCTAGACCATTTATTGATACTGGCGTGAGAACATACTTTTCATGCTTTTTCCATGTTTAAATACCTCGTTTCATAGCTGCACGCTTACGTATTGCCAATCGTACAAGGAAACTTCCAGATAGCAAAATTTCATTTACCTGTGAACCCGCAGGACCTAAATGACTATTCGATTTCACCCGTGGATTATATCATAGCATCTCGACGTTCCAGGCATCGAGCGGGACTACGTTACCAGCGGAGAGGTGTCGATGATGAAGCTTTCGTCGCCAACTTCGTAGAAACGGAAACCATAATTAAAGTTCAGGTTTGTCTTTGGTCCTGCAGGTGGCCAGCAGCTTACGTCGTACAGAGGGATGGCATTTCCAACGTTTTCAGTTTCGTTCAGATCCGTGGCTCAAGTGTGGGATCTTATGATTTCTTGGGATTATGCACTGACAATCTGCGGCAGTTCCACTATTCTGGAAACAGTCTGGTTATAGCCTGAAACCTCCGCCCATTCTAGCACCCGAGAGAACTTTGGAACAGAATATAACTGCCATGAGACGTCATTTTCAGAACACGGTTTCTGTGTACGGACCCCACGTAAGTGATATTTCCGCCTATGAAGACCGTCCAGGGACAAAAATAAGATAGATGATTGTCAACCTTGCCGAACAAAAAGGGAAGGAGGGAACATTGTGCGGGGCTTATAAGGCCTACGTAAATCAACTCAATAGCACTAACGTCAGGTGAGCTTCCTTGCACACCCATGCACACCCAAGCCACTTACTGAAGGGTCGTCCACAGCTACTGTGGATTTGACTTTCACCATGAGACTAGAGGGATGAAGTGTGTACACTACGGATCTGTAAACGTCGATGATCTGAAATGTTCTAGGTACGAACGACTATCGAGTCTGGTCGATCGCCTAGAGCGGACTTTTGAAAGCCAAGGGTGATTGCCTCCCCCAAGTTCGTCTTACATTTTCTAAAAATATGCTCTTGACCCAGGTACTTCTGGGTCTCCAACGACATACTGCTCTCAGAGCAAAAAGGAGTGTTCCGAGTGAATTGCATTGATTGTTTGGATCGAACCAATGTTGTTCAGGCAAGTTTTCTCGTTTTCTTATCCCAAGCGGAGCTTATAGATCTGCAGTCTACATTCGCCCGACACGTGCTGGAGATGCAACTGGGTGCCGTGGGCCTCATTATCCCAGGGCAAGGGAGAAGATCAGAAGTAGACGCTATTTTCAATGGCAGTGCGTCGTTTTCATATATTTTTTCCGGTTTCTCACTCTTAATCAGTATGGGCAAACAACGGGGACGTCATAAGTCGTGCTTAGTGAGCAAGTGTCCCCACCTATTACTTACTCTTGCTGACAGGGACCTCGGCGTTGCAGTTCTGGGACGTCAGCTCTGAAGGTAAGCCTGTGGGGGCATGTTATGATTTCGCTTACGCCTGCGGGTAGGGTGATTTTACGAGGTGTGTCATCTGTAAAGTCCTGCGTCGCGACGCTCAGGACGACGTCAAGAACCGGAAAGAGAGACATTGGAGGTCTTCTGAACGATGGCGTTAATTCTCTCACAAGATTATATAGCGCCACATTCAGTGACTGGTTCTGTCAGGCTGTGATAGATTTCGTGCTTGGACACAGAACTCTCTCCGTTTTCACCGAATTTCTATTGAAGCTACAATCGACAGACCCAGGAGAGCTTATGCGCCTATCGAGGATTCGCGCGGACGCTGTTGCAACGTCAGTGTCCCTCCTCCTGGAAGAAGGAGAGACGCTATTTTCTGGATGGACGATTTTCTCTCCAGATGCACTGAACACTAAACTCAGTGACCGATTCGAAGAGAAAGTATTGCTACTAGTATGCAAACAGTCCGAATTTCTAGTGATTACCTTCCTAACCTAGTCGCGCAGAGTGCTCGTGCTCTCTACATCATTGTGGGACTTTAAGAATGTTTGAATAGGGATGAAGGGGCTGAAATGGATTGTAGAGTTATGATTATACGCTGGACAAAGTCAAGCAACATACTCGGGTACCTCTTGAAAGGATTGTCCAGGTTGTGAAGGGTGCTGTCATGCGTTGCTTCTGCTACTTGGATCTGACCCGTTGGCTAAGGGGCATATATCATCTCCTCACTCGAAGAAGCAAGTCGTGATCCTATACAGAACGCTGGTTTTCTCGTGTCTTGGCTCAGTACGGATCAAGGTAGCTCGCAAAGAGCGACCTCTCCACATGTACGCAGCCCAAGCCAGCTGCCGGTATCGGAGGCTAGTCGAACGACAGATGTTCCACGACGTCTGTCCTCTGTCCTCGTCAACAAATTCTCGAACACGGCCAAATTCAAGGCAGCTTCGGTACATTCGCCACGTTCTCGCATAGTTGGGGATACCTTTGCTGCGTTCAAGGTTCTTCCCATCGACCCCGCCCGTATCGAAGCAGAGTCTACTACGACGTATGGTGAGCTTACGGATGACCTTGCTGGTGCTACTACATGCAGGGAAGTAGTCGACTTGATGGTCGGCGCCATCAAAACAGCCTGTTGCAAGGTTGGTGCCGGTTTACACGAGGACTTCGTTGTCGAAGAGGACGTAGTCAGGTGGGTAATCAAGGTCTCGGCGAGTTTGCCAAGCACTGAAAGACATCATGCATCTACCCACAGTTTGGATGACGCGAAAAGAGCAACTAGCATGTATGCTAAAATGGAGTACAGCATGAAGAGGTTGCTATGGCTCGGACGTTAGCTTTGGGACACGGGAATCGTTTTGGTATTCGACTATTGTCTGCATTTTATACGAAAAAGTTCAATATTGTGAAACAAGTGTTTGTGCATCGAGTGAATGAAATGACGGTATATATCCTAGAGGTTGTGGGTATAAACGTAAATAGTCCCGAGAGAAAATGCACGGATCTTAGAGTATAATAAAATAGAAGGTAAAAATCGTCCTTGTCCAAAAAGATTACCTGATATCCAATTCGCCATCGTCGCCACCTCCCAGGTCGATAAACCGCGTCATACGTTTCCTCGCCCGCCCCCCATCCCTCGTTGCCTCCACAGCGTTGGAAGGGTCATCACTCGGCGTTGTGCCACTATCTCGACTGCACGAAACGCCTGCATGGTGTTCGCAAAGCATTTGACCATCAACCTCCCAATATTCCACCAGCTTCTCCCCACAGCCATCTTCACATTCACATAATAAATGTTCAGGATGGTACCGCCTTCCAGTGTGATTCACGGCACAGGGACCTTCTATAGGTTGTCCACAGGAAGCAGCCGCGCACAGGGAATCATTTGCTTCGTGATAATGATACGCGCAAAATGGTTTCCCATCGAAGACGTAGAATTCTCTGTCAGGGAAAGGTTGCTAGTGTTTGACGTTGAGAACGAGGAATCTCGAGGAAGACGTGTTGAACATACGTGACATGCATGGCAGTTAAAACAACCTTTATGATACTTGCCCTTCAATTGCCCATCTCTTGACGATACAGCCTGCCTTTCTATCGGCAGGTTACAGCGACGACACTTCGGTGATCCGTGAGCTCATTTGAATAAGTATGGCTCGGGAATGGAAAAAATACCTTGGGCAAATACATGTTCTTCCAACAGCGCTCGCACAATACGCTCGCACCCTCCATTTGTATCCACCTGCCATCTTCGATTTTTGTCACACACCTTACACAGACATGGTGCTCCTCATTTCCGTTTCGAATGCGAGCGACCTTGCCTGTAGCCTTTACACGTTCCAAATGTACGTGGGGGAGGGACGGATTGGTATGTGAACGGGCAGGTAACTTGGGTGCTTTGTTTTCCGGCGAAGCTGGTCCTGGTACGGTATTCGATCGATTTGGTTTCCCGGACCCACCCCGGCAAGTCGAAGATCCTGCTATCGATGCGAGGACTGATCCGGAAGCAAGCACGGATATAGATGCACCCTCCTCGATCAGTGTCTCCATTGCACGTTCGAGTGCTCCGCCAGACCTTGCCGTACTATGAGTAGCGGAAGAGCTGCAGCGAGTTCGACTACCAACGGCAGTAGAGTGTGCAGATGCTGTAGAACTCGTTGAAGCAGTAGATTCTTTGCGTACCGGCATCGAGGACTGACTGCGGCCGGGCGAAGGCACCGTTGGAAACCTCACCTTGTTGGTGTCAATATTCGAATTGGGATTGCAAAGGTTCTGAGGCATCACAACTGGCGTATCGTCATCAGATTCATCTGCATAGGCTAAACCAGTCTCCACATCCGCAGAAGGTGAAAGGGCGGCACCCTTGGCATCGGACGTGTGTGACGTATACACGCTTTCGTCATCGGATCCGTCATCTCTACCATCAGTTTGTTTGAGCATATGAAGCAATGGTAGGTGCATGTTAAACCCATTCATCGGAGAGTGGGTTACTGTTTCTCCGCTCAGACGGCGTTCGAAAGGATTTGGGATCGTGGGAGATGGTGTACGGGAGGGAGATACAATGCGAACATCAGTGGGAGATGATAGGGCATGCACTTTCTGCTTTGGAGTAACATCATCCACTTCGAAAATCGGACTAGAATGGCTTGGATACCGTACGCTGGTTGGTGTCGGTATCGCTGGAGATGTTGGCGAGGATGGGAGCGGGGATACCGGAGACGGGGTATACCCTGAATTTGTAAAAGGAGGGGTAATGAGAGCTGGTTTCCGGGTTAGCAATGACGTATAAACAAAGCATCTGCATCGTGCCCAGAAAAATAGAGAAAACCACTGAAGACTAATGAGAAGCAACTATATCACAGATACGAGTGCCATAGAAAGGCTTCTAAGTGCTGCTTGAAGCAAAATATAAAAGGAAGAGAAGAGAAGAGAAATAGAACTCACCACGCGCAACACAAGGCGCAGCTGGATTGATATTTAAAATTTTAGGAGGATTGGCACGCGGCTCATGTAGTGAAATTGAGGGTTGAGGCTGATGACTTGGTAACGAAGCAGAAAGCATCGCGGCGCGCGCAACAGCCGCGAAGCCCCTACGGCCAACACCAGCCATACCAGCCGCGCCCCCACACTTGGTATCGATATCGCGCTCGCTCTCTGGTACCGGTGATCGGGGCGGGGGCACCAATGGTGATAAAGGTGGTTGTGTCACAGGAGAGCGTGCCGGATACACGGGTACTGACGTTGGGAAAGGCACGGTCGAAGCTGCAGGAGGCTTCTGTGACGAAGAGGCGGGACCTGGGTGAGACGTGACGGCAAGCATTGCGCCACAGTTAAGTGCTGGTCGCTGGTGATCCGAAGAGGGACGTGCGGCATCCACATTCAAGCGACGTAACTGGTCAAAGGAAGGCTCAGGTCTGTCCATCGCGTCTAGACGTGCTACGGACGAACTTCCGGGGGGACTTCGTCCGGGCTGACACGGCTGTAAACTTGGTGGGAGACCTATGGACGATGGAGCCGGTGCTTGCTGATGTGGAACCGGGTTCTCTTTCCCAGCTAATGATGGTCTCCTCGGGCATCCACCTACAAACTGGGTGTCCTGGTCCCCAGAATTTAGGGTGTCTTTCCCCCTTGGAGGAGACTTGGGTTCGAAATGCACGTGACGAACCGCCCCACCTCGCCCGATGGACGGACTCGTATTCCGTACGGGACCCACGGGAGGAGACTGAGTTGACGGACGATCTTGGGGAGTCAGAGGGTTTCTATAGTGAGGTATTGCAGTCGGCGGGGTCAAGCTGTCCTTTCTGGATATATTTACAGCTAAGGGCAGTCGCTGGGAGGAGTTAGGCTGAGAACTTCGTGATTCTTTGTCGAGAGAGGATCTCCGAGGTGGCGTGTTTGCCCTCGAAGGAGCAATACTCTGCAGCCGTTGTGGCAAAAAGGAACTAGGAGGGTTTGAAAGTGTGGGAGGTCTCCGGAGAGGAGGCAGGGAAGGTTGGGGTGGGCATATGTGGTCCGAGAGTTCTGCCAGTGGGACAAGCTGAGAACAGTTTGAACATTTCACTGTAGGCAGCAGCTGGGATAGACGAGGTGCTTGTGCCGGAGGACTGAGTCCAGCGGCTTGAACCATAGAAAGGAGCGTGAGTGCAGGCTAGCGACTGCGAGGACAACGGCCTGGGAATGGAATGCAAAATATGCCTAGACCTCGAGAGGGATGTCAGCGTGAAAGTATGTACGGGAAAGATGGGAAGAAGATATTAGGGATTAGGTATCGTATGGACTCTTAGAGTTTGTGGTGGACGACAGGCATGCAAGGGAGAGGAGGGACAGGTCGACGTGTTCCTCGCCAAACAACTCGCTGGCATCAACATCGTTTTCAATCAATGTAAATAATAAAATTACCCGTCCCCAAGCCATCAAAAAGATCGCCAACTTCATTACACTCCGACACATGTTTCATGTCATCAATCGCTATCCTATTCGTGTGTATGGGTGTTCCTTCCTTGCCTACTGCTTAGTTGGTTAGATGACACTACATATCAACGTTCTCATCAATTCTCCCCAACGGATTAATGGTAATCCTATGAACTTCCTCGTTCCTCTCGTTATCATTGGTGTCAGTAGCGCTGGGATAGCACGCAATCAAGCTGCCAAATCTTACCTGTCACACACGTACGTACGATGATCCGGTTCTCAGCGCTTCTTCAACACGACCAGCGCGAATCTTGTTCTCGATAAAGTTACTCGGGTCAGTATGATAGTGTGGAGACAGGTTCACAGATACGATTTTCAGGACAGGCGCCCTCCCATATTTGGGTTGACAACGGTTCGTTGACACGCTGCTTCTAGTGAAGAATCAACAATCAAGTACACGTGCACGGCCCTGATTTTTTTCTTCTTCTTGGTCAATTATGTATTACAACAGTTGTAACCAAGTCTCATTCGTACTGTTCTTAGTAGAAGTCCTCACCTCTGTGATTTACTCCCGAGACCAAACAGTGTAAAATCTCCAGTACATAGTAATACGGCAAAATCTGCACGACTAAAAAACAGTCGCTGACGGCCGTGCGACAGAAGTACAGTAAAAATTGTTACGTGGATGTACATATAGCAGGGATAGCAATGACACAAGGCTCCACGCACGGATCTGGAATTCTGCGAAAAAAAAACGAAATCGATCATGTCCACGGAAATTGTACAGGAGCTACGATTGCTCCTGATGCCTTTTCTCGGGCTGGGACACCTGTGCAGATTCTGGCGCCTCCGCCGTTAAAGTGCCAACCATTCCCGGTTGTTGCCCTTCTCGATCTCCACCAACCGTGCCGTCAGGTATGGTGGAGCCGAGCCGAGAGAAAATCGAACCCCATTGGCCTATATTAAGTTAGTTTCTGATCCTTTAGAAGGAGTAGACAAACGACTTGCCCCAGTCAAACATTCCTCCAGAGATGCCGTCCAACAGTCCCACATCAGCCATCGCAAACCGTTCCAACCTACCTAACGCCTGCGGATCATCGAGTGCGTTCAAAACCTGCGCATTTCCAGGTGTTTGGCTTGGCATGTGGCTCATTGCGGGGTTCACGTTGGCTTCCCCCCGTGTCCCCGACGTGAGGGGCCTGATGTTGACCAGTGATGAAGAACCTGCTGCAGGCGGTTCTGATTATTTGCCACAGTTAGGAAGGACCCAGGCATCAAGATTTCCTTGTCACTTACCTTCGGATTCTTCATCAGATGAAGTGATGATCGTACCCTTGGGCAACCCATAATCTGTGTTACGTGCCTCGCCATGGGCAACGAAAACACCGCCACCTGGACGAGATGGAACCTTCTTGTACTCAAGTCCATCTGGCGGTTGTCTGCCCTTGACGCCCCCTGTCGGGTTGAGCAATGGTGGCTTGTCAAGAGGAGGTGGTGGACCTTGAGTAGCCTCATAAAGCAGTGAGATAATCTCGGCTGTCTGCACGCATATAAGGGTGATCATAACCAACTTCGTCACAAGTCATGCTAACCTTCCGCCTAGCAGACCTATGCTCGGGAGATATCGCACTCTCCCACCTACAGACGCAATCGCGCAATTTTAGAAGCTTGTTGGCAGCGTCCGCATCTTGCCGTCGGGCCCACGTATGATACTGTGACATTGTCTGTACGCTTTTTCTCGAGCGGCAACAACAGACTCACCTGTACAAGTGCACATGAGGTCGCGGCATATGCGACAAGTAGCCATACATCATATACACGTTCGTGGGTATCGAGCCAATCAATCGATTCCCCAGTCAGTTTAACGAGGGTGGTCCACGTCTCCACAGTCAAGCCAAACTTGAGGTGTGGGGGGCAAGTGTATGATATTCGCATGAATACACGCCAAAAAATCATACAGACACAAGAATACAAAAGGTGGAGGAGGCCTTGAAAAAGATCATTCACAGTACCACAGAACAAACGCCAGATGTTGACGAACCTGCATTCCACGGAGTATCAGGCCCCTGGTACATGAGGCTTTCTGGAAGATTAGCCTTCCAAGAGTCCAAATCCGCAAGTAATGTACAAAGCATTTGGTCAGTTGTGGACATCAAACCAGAGGGACTGCATGAAATTTCAATATGAGCCCTACAAACTTGGTCAGACCACCTACCTGTAAATCGTCTTCAATACTCGACCGAGGATAATACTCAATCGAGCTAGTTCATTCATATACAAGTCATTCGGATCACCCGAAGAAGGAAGGCATGCGTCGCAATCCTGTACATCGATCATATAGGGATGACCATACGTCAGGCTTGTCCTAAGCGACTGTTAGACCAATGCAAAAATACCAAAGGCTAACTCCCAACCATCTGTCACATATGACACAGGCAACCCATAACCGTCTTCGGAGTTCGATATTTTGCTTCACAGATTCTGCGCGATGAAGCCCAAGATCTTGCGCCTACATCATCCATCAAATACCTTCCGAACACGTAGAGAACGAGCTAACCATCCGAATTGCAGTGCCGAGCCGGATCCATAATGCTGACAGAGCATTTGGGACATATTGCGAGTGACTGTCACCCACCATACTCAGAATTAATAGTGCTTGTACATTTGCGATCGACGCTGTTGACAATACATCTTCAGTTTTGATGACATTATTCACGATATATCGTATCGAGTCAAAGACGGATTGCGAGACGTCTCTGCGGGCGGCCGCAACGAGACACATAGAATAGATTAGAACAGGGGGTGGGGAAGGATTTGCGAGGAATTCCGCTTGGGTGATAATGGGCAAAACGGATGCTATTTCTCTGAAATACGCATTAACAAGGTCCTGAATGACCTCGGGTCCGACATGGAGGCTAATAGGTTTGGGGTGTGGTGCTTGCTTGTCATCTGTGGGGGCGTTGTGCACCGAGATGAGGCCATCGCCGTTCTTTGATATTTCCCAGGTGTGATGATAACGTTGATCGTAACTTTCGTAAACGCGGGACGATATCGTGGCTTGCGAATGTAACAAGTGGATTGCGTTGGTGGGTCCTATACGGCTTTGAATTAGCTGGTGTGCAGTGGGCTTAATTTATGCCCGGATTTACCAAAGACCTGGCGGTCACTGGGGTCTGACTGTGGTGACATAGTAGTGTGGCGAGCATCGGATGGTTTGTCTTTTTCAGTGGCAACCTCTTCTTCAAACTGTTTTTTCTTCTTGAAGCGAGTTTCCGTGATAGGAAGGAAGAAGGTGCACTCGAAACCATACTGTTTGCAGTGTTGACAGAGTGGAGGTTCTGCATCGGCCAAAACGTCGCATCTACACGCGATAATAGCCGGTAGAGTTAATCACGTCTGCGAGAGAACATGCCATTTACCTGATCTTTCTGGTGCGACAACTGTCACAGGCACGTTGAGTCTTGGTGCGCTTCTTGGTGTCGACTGCAGCGTTATGGGAGGTCGCTGTGGCTTGCTTAGGTGCAATGTCGGCTGGGGAACGACTTTCCTGGTCGGAGTCCTTCTCCCCGGCGGGGACCTTGTCGTGGGCTCCGTCCGCCCTCCGTTTCCGTTTGCCTGTAAAGATAGGCGCTGTGGTTGTCGGAGCCGGTGACGAGTTCACAGGCTGCTGCTGTTCAGTAGGTGCTTGGGTGGACCGTGGTGGTGCATATACCACCATTTGTTGGGGATACTGAGTGTAGGTCGCGTACCCGTGAGGGAGTGGACCATAAGGTGCGGAATGCACTGGGTAGTATTGATGAGGGTGGCCGGGTATGCCCGAGCCATTGGCGGCATTGACATTTGCAGCGGCGGCATAAGCAGGAGGGGCGTGGTGTTGAGTGAACGGGGAAGGGTTCATTGGATAATTGGGATTCATCATGTAAGGGATGCCGTGGTAAGGTGGGAGGGCCGGACCACGAGCGGTTGTCAGTCGGGAAAAGTCTTGCGGAGGTTGCGGCAAATTGTCCTACCTGCGGACGCGTAGCAGCACCAGCGACTTAAGGTCAAGACAACAAGTATCGTCAGATGGGCCCATGCCGGATCACGACGGCATATAGAAATGAAGATGAGACACACACCGATAGATAGAGACTGGGAACGATCTCTTGTGCTGCTCCGACGGCCTGTGTTAGGGCGGCGAGAACTGGAGCTGGAAGACTGCGGTGCGGGATGAGAAGCTGACTTCGGTAAGTCCGTTTGTTTCTTCTGCCGTGCCCTTCTCGACGACGACGACGACGACGACGACTTCGCAGCGGAAGTCTGCAAGATCGGCTGGGGCGGCACTGTCTGGTGGTCACTCGACTTTGCGTCACGGACGGAAGATTCCATTCGTCGAGTCGGCCTAAACACAATACCAACAACGTATTGCTCCGAATATTGGCCCTGCCGAGGATCCCCTGGAGTGCTATCCTGCCTCGCTCTCAATTGACCCTATTAGAAGCCCAAAACAGCCGTGTGTGAGCGGGTACTACCCTCGCCAGACAACTTGCGCAGCTCACTCACACACCGTTCGCAGATCTCCCTGCAGGCTTGGGGACGGCGGAGTCGGTCGGTTGAGGAGGATCAGCTGGCGAGTGCCGTGCCGTCGGGGTACCTGTGTTTGAAGCGGAGATGTAATTGCTATCCCTCTCAAGAACTCCGTATTAAACACGGTACGCGTATATCATATGTCGAGTAGAACGAAGACATGACTTGTCCAGCGCTTCAGAGCTTAAAATACGTATTATATATGTATTCGGGCTCGGTAAAACCCGTACCATAGGCATGAGACTACGCACGCCGGCTTACCCCTCAGTAGTCCCCTGACCATTGCCCACCCCGTCGTCCCACCCCAAACCCACATCATCCAGACCAGGATTGATTCGTCGTTTATCTTCAGTCAGGTAGGCGCGTGCGTCCAACCACGACAGTCCTGCCGGCCGACACAGGACTTCGGCCAGATTAGACCGCCAGGTGCCGTATGAGAAAGGGTTGGGGGCCTAGCACCAGGCTCGAGTGACTTGTGCGCTTGATTCCTAAGCTGTTGACCATGAGAAGGGGATCTAGTATACTAGCTAGTCGCACTCACTTGCTCTATGGTGGTGATATTCAGAAACTAGTAGCTGCCACCAATCACGTTCAAAGACAGACCCGAGCTCGAATAAGATGAACTCACCCTCATATGATATGCCAGCAACGCGGTCACTGGCCATATGACAACGATCGACAACGAAAAGGCTATTGCGCTCCCTAACCCGTCAGCTATAGCGTGTCGAAAATCTTCGTGACTTCTGCGGGTGAGGAGATATAGGTGTATACCAGACGTGCAAATCACGAGACAGAGCGTCAACACCTGGCAGATAGTGTTGAACTCACATCCACAAAGGTTTCAGATTTTCTTACGGCAGCAAACAAAAAGGTGAAAAAGAACGTGTAATTGCGTCGTCCGACACAGTTGTTCACCCATTGACAATGGTGGTCACAGCCGTCAACGCAATTGTCACACTAGCGAATTCGACGACATGAACATTGCCCAACAACGTAGGACAACGAGAACTTGCCATTTTGCAATGACTTGACCGCGGTGGACGATACGTCTTGCAAGTCGTACAGTACTTCACCCGCACGCTATCCCACCACCCAAAGGTAAGAGTGCATTCGCGAAATTAGAGCGGAAGCTTACAAGTCATTCCGAACCTTGAGATCCCTTGGAAGCGGGATCCGCACGCCATCGTCGGAAGGAGAAATGGCAGGAAGCGGCGGGTCAGGATCAAGATTTCGCGGCAGAATTCCGGGGTCACGAAATGCCTAGTTGGATCAGAAAGAACGATACGTCGGACAAGGAGGCTCCGGAACTTACGGTTGTAAGCATGGTTGAGACCGTGAGTAGACACATGTACGCTCCTACAGCTGCAACTGCGGGACTTTCATTGCGCCACCACCAGACACACGTACTCCCAAACCAGACTCCCGAGATTGCACAAACAACAGTGAGAGAAGCGATGAACGCCCATGGCGAGTCCCCTCCGGTTATCAAGCGGCCACCACAGAAGAACTTATTCCGAGAAGGATGTTGCTGATAAACCCGTTTCAGCGGACGTAATGGTACAGCAGAGAGTGGGGGGATTGATTTGGGAGGCTCAGCGATGAATGTCTGGTTGGGTGTTGGAGAGTAGGACGATGGTCTATTGGACGGAATCTCTGCGAGTGGATGGGCCATAGGTTTCTGAGTAGAGTAGTCACCATCGGGAACATGCGAATGTTCGGTGGAAGAAAATCGCGAGGTGTGGGGACTCGAATTTGACTTGTTGCGGAAAGAGTCAAAGCTGACGCTTCGAAAGACGCGTTCCACGCTGGCTCGCATTCGAATACCAGCATTGTTCCACAGTAAAGGCTCATTTGTTGGTGAACGCGAGTGGCCGTTGACGCTCCTTGAATGTGATCGATTGCTAATGGGGAGTAGAGGCTCTCGACTATGCTTGAGTCGCCTTGCGAGATGATCCAGGCCTTTGAGTGTCCCCGAATTTTCAGCGCTTACCCAGTCGGAATCACGGGACGAAGGACGCCCTAGAGAAGTTAGAGGATACTGCTCAGGGACGACAGGGTTGGAAGCAGGTAGTGGGTCATGTGAGGTGACGGAAAGAGATGAGGGGCTGGAGTGAATTGGCCTGGAGGGCCTGAAGAAGGGGGCAGATGGTAATATTCCACCGGCATGGGTGGTGCTCGGTACAGGGGGGACCTGGAAGACGGTGATGGTGGGGGGAGAGGAGAGTGGAAGGTCTCGAACATGGAGAGAAGTGGAGCCCTGGTTTTGGTGACCAGCGGCAGAACGATCGTGGATGCTCGGGCCCCGACCGCGGTTCGCGCCCGCGCTTTTGGATCTCTTGAGAGCAGCGCCGCTGTCTTGCAGGCGCTGTACGGGGACAGCACTGAAATTGGATGAAG
Source organism: Pisolithus marmoratus (assembly GCA_024613145.1). NCBI lineage: Eukaryota > Fungi > Basidiomycota > Agaricomycetes > Boletales > Pisolithaceae > Pisolithus > Pisolithus marmoratus. Next base: position 17,667 of record JANFAE010000709.1, on the reverse strand, counting down.
GGAGTGGAAGCTGAGGAGGTCTGGGTTTGGCGGGGACTGTACAGGGCGAGGACGAAGTGGTAAACGAAAGTGAAGTCTGCGACGTTGTCATATTATCGTCGCGACAAGAAGAAGAAAAAAACAAAGAAAAACCCGGGAAGTCCTGTCAATTGTTGGGCTAACGACGACGACAACGACGACAAGGGGTATCCAAACAAGGAAGGTGTTTCCCATCACCACCCATCATCGCCCCCCTACCCGCCACTTTAATAACAAGGACGATGACGGACCAGCTAAAGAGGTCGCTGTTGGTGGCGACGCTCGACTCCCTCGATACCCCTCACCACCTTGGACCGGCCATTGCCTTCGCCACAGCCAGGTCATCCGAGGCCCTTGTCATCGTCTTGCTGTCACCACTGTTCGAGTCGCCGGGTAAATCTTTGGTGGCCCCGATATCGCGGACAGAACGATGGGATGACGTTCAGCGACTTCTGACCTATGTTTATGTCCAAGCAACGAAAGTTGCTCAGGACAACGGAAGAATACTCATGGACGTCAGCGTGCTTCTCAGGGGTCCTCTCCCGGCGGACTGGGCTGTCGACGGGATGGATATGTGTTTCTTAGTCCAAGGCGGTACGTCGATACCGTCCATTGGACACGCACAGATGGACGTCCTCCCTCCCAGATAATGATAATGTACCGCCGCTTCCCCTCTCCATCAAAACACTTCCGCAGACGGTCCTCCCGTCTGGCAGCCAAGCAGGCGTCTTCGCAGCTCCCAACCCTTCCAAGAACAGCCTGGAGGGGATCCCTCCTCCGCTTTACCCGGTGGTTGCTCTAGGTGGTACCTTTGACCACCTGCACGCCGGGCATAAGATACTGCTGAGCATGGGAGCCTGGATTGCCGAAAGAAAGCTCATCGTCGGTGTAACAGGTACCGAATACCCTGTCGTCAACACTTCTAACACTTAGTTGCACTAGACGACGTTTTGTTACAGAAAAAGATCCACAGGGACTTGCTAGAACCGCTCAGCGTTCGAGTCGAGAAAATTCGTTCATTCCTACAACTGTTTAGACCGGACCTAGAATACGAGCTGGCTTCTATAACAGACGTCTACGGGCCCACGGGATGGGATCCGGACATCCAAGCGCTGGTGGTTAGCAAAGAAACCCTTTCTGGTGCGGGTGCAAGTGGGTGGATACCTACCTGTGATGTCTAGGTCGCTAATTATCGACCCATATCCAGTTGCCAAGGAGCGCTCCCGAAAGTCGCTTCCAGCACTGCAAACCTTCGTCATCGACGTAATCTCACCCGATTCTGAAAAGCTCGATCACGACGACGCCGACATGCTACGGCAGACCAAGATGAGCAGCACATTTATCAGAGAATGGATAAAATCACAACGTCCAGAGGAATGCGAGTAGATAGCAAGTCAACAGATCGTGTGTACCAGTAGATAACTTAAAACCGTCAATATGTAGATGAAACTGCGCAGCCCACATTCACTACCGCTCCATACGACACAACATGCGAAAGAATGTTTTCACCGTCATATCCCTGCTTTGGCTGGGCGTCGCCGTTGCCGACGACTCCTCGTCGCAGACCCATCTTAGACTCGGGGACGTCAACGCTAGGACGCTCACTTTCCAGCTAACCAGCGAATATGTCACCACCACACACCCAGAGGCTGACAACGAGATCCAGCTGCTCTACAACCCACTACTGGACTCTTCAACTGCGACCCTCAAGGCGATTCCAACTGCAGTTTACCGGCCGGAATCATATGAAGCTCTCGATCGCGCGAGATACTCATCCCGAGCCGAGGCTAAGAGCATACCAATGCAATGGCATGAAACCTGGGTGTTGGGTCCCGACGTAACAGACCGACACACCCTCGCTCAACTAGCCCGGATGAGTTCAAATGCCTACTCCCTACCCGGCCAGAAGAAGTGGCGTGAGCTCGACTCTTCGTGGAGCATCAACGACGTTGGTTCTACTATACAGTCCGAGAAATAGAATGGGTTTCTGATAATTTAACCAGAGCTTTCCTTTCGGCTGGGATAACGCAGAAGACGGATTCCGTGGTTTCGTCTTCCGATCCGTAGACAATTCGACCGTCGTTCTCTCCATCAAAGGCACCACTTTGCAAGGTCCAACGTCGAGGAAGGACAAGTTAAACGACAACCTGCTGTTCTCTTGCTGTTGTGCCCGTGTCGACTTTTCGTGGGTTTTCTCGACGGTCTGCCATTGCTACTGCTGGTCTCCGCTACATAACCGCTGCGATGATCCGTGTCTATCGGCTGCGCTCATACAAGACAGCTTATTCTATTCGATTGGAACGGTGAGTGCGCGATTGAAAAGGACATTATTAAGTTCAAACATCAGAGTTCCTCCCGCATAGAAACTGGTCAGCGATTTACGAATGTTATACCCTTGCGCTAATATATGGCTGGTCGGACATAGTCTTGGTGGGAGCCTCGCCTCTCTCCTGGGCTCCACATTTGGACTGCCAGCAGTCGCCTTCGAGGCCCCGGGTGAGCGTATGGCAGCCCATAGACTTCATCTACCGCTTCCTCCTTCCGATTACCCGTCCGAATTGCCTCGTGTGCCCGTCACTCATGTATATAACAACGCGGATCCAATACCACAAGGTGCTTGCACTGGCATTACTTCGCCTTGTGCTCATGGTGGCTACGCACTTGAGACCAGATGCCACCTAGGCAAGACAATCGTGTATGATACAGTGGGAAGGTTGGGCTGGCACGTCGATGTGCGAAAGCATGGCATTGAAGCGTTGATCTTGAACGTGCTGGATGCAGAAGGAATGTGGCCTGATGGTGAGACTGGAGAAGAACGAGAAGTTCCGACGGCCCGTGAAGAAGTCGATTGTGTTGTACGCCTCACACCTGTCTTCCATGTTAGTACACTACACTCACGCAATCGCCAGGACTGTTATAAATGGGAGTTTGGTCACTTCAAGAACAACCCGATCGGCTGATCGACTTGTGCTTCATCATACAGTCAATCAGTTGCGGATGTATTTCTAGATGTACAATTGCTATTCTTTTACATGGTAACCCGACGTGCGTTGTACTCATTTGTTGGAAAATTAGCTACTACCGACCTTTATCTGCGCCAAGGCTTATTCCCGGAATTCCTGTCCCCCAATAAGTGCTCCTTGGACAATGACTCGCCTGATGTTCCTGCTGTCACCACAGAAGAAGAAGCGCTCCAACCATTCTTTCAACATCTCTTCGGCGGTTTCTGGACAGTCACCTTCGACGAGATCGCGGCCCGGATTGTAGCCCCAAATCGCCGGATTACCACTGTCGTCACGGACGCTAACAAGGAGCGCATCAAACGCTTTGCCTTTCTTGAATGATCCTACGCGGTCTTGCAGACAACAAACTTCTGCACCGCCTAAGGTTGCGAGATACAGAAGCATCGCGGTGTCAAATTTCTTCCCTCCTTCATTCGGAAGAATGGCAACCATCTTTGATGTACTGCTCGCCATCTGTATGGTATAGAGGAGGGACGGATTGTTGCCTCCACTAACGTCAGTGCCAAGACCGACCTGAGCGAACAGATAAGCAACCGTTAAGAAATGCCGGGAGAACCCTCTTGCCTTCACACCATGGTCCAAAAGTTTCCTTACTCTCGCCATGCCACTGCCCAAGTAGAAGTTACTTGCGGGACAATGGGCAACTGCAGCACCTCTCTGCGCTATCAGGTCCATCTCTTCCTCCGTCAAGTACACACCGTGTCCTAGGATGGTGTTGTGACGGAGGAGCTTGTACTTGTCGTATACGTCAGCATACGACCTACAATTGGGGAATAATTCCAAGGTCCTCTTGACTTCTTGTTGGATCTCGGATATGTGCGTCTGAATCGCGATACGGGGATTGTCCTCCGCATAGCATCCAAGTTTGATGAGGAGCTCCTCCGTGCACGAGATGGCAAAACGAGGGGTGATGACCGGGTGAACTAGAGGCTCACCTGCAGAGGACGGGGAAAGATTCTGAATGTGGGTCACGAGGCACTTTGTTGCATCCAGAGACTCTTGAGCAGACGGTTCTATGTAATCTGCAGGACAGTTCCTGTCCATGTTACATTTCTTCCTGGGTCGTCAGCGACTTGGTCGTCTTCAATTTCATTCAGGGGGACGTACGCCGACAAAAGCACGTTGGCCTGCCAGACAAAGTGTTGAGTTTCGTGAACGATGGGGCGACGAACTTTTAAGTACCTTTACTATGGACGATCTCGGCAAGTCGCTTGGTGGCTTCGAGATGCAATGTGCCATAGTAACAGGACGTCGTAGTCTTTTGGCAGATCAGAAAGTATTGGATGGCAGGCGTTCCGACCTGCTTACGCCAGAGTTGATAATCCGTTTCACGACATCAGGATAGACACGGTCGGTATACTCTCTGCTGGCAAACCTCTTTTCTGTAGGGTATGTGTACTTTTCGAGCCACTCCAGCAGCTTATAATCGCCTCCTCTGAAGGGGTGTGTGTCAGTTCCATCCTCGGTCCCTGTTCTCATCACCGCAACAAACGTACACGCCTAGATTGGGTACTTGACAAGCGTGCTATTCCGGATCGCTTATTAGCACGGTATATTCGATGATGGAAGGGGCAAGCGTACGATATGGGTATCGATGAGACCTGGCATGATGAACTCTCCGGGTTTCAGTACGATCAGTGAGTAGGTGCCATCGGGAAGGCCGATCTGCGCGAGTGCCTCCTCAGGCTGATGCTCGGGTACTGGCCTGTCTATCAAGTGGTCGATGTTCCCCTTGGCGTCGACAACGATCAGACAGTTGGGTAAGGCCTCAAAGTCTGTCGATGACTTTGGGTTGATAACAGGGCCGTAATAGACAGTGTACATAGTGCCAGGGGTGTGTTCCTAACGATTGTGAGAGACTAAGCGATCACTGTCCAGGGGAGATGGGCGACTAGTATGTGTGATAATAGATCGATAGGCATCGTCCGGTTGATCATTCGTTCGAGTCTCCGGCTGGGAGGGCGGGCATAGTCGGCCGGCGTCTTCCATGAAGGTATCGAAGGGAACAACAAATGTCAGTTGTACCTGGTGGATCCACCCGTCTCTGAGCTTCTGCGCTGGTCATTGGTTTGTCCCAGTACTCGGGTGAATACAACATCCTAGGTGGTAATGATGATGATGATGAAACATAAATCATACATAAAGTAGTACCTGGCACCCGTTCACATCGTCACATGCGTCCATTATAAAAAAGGCCTTGGTCGCATGCCAACTCTGTTGCTCTCCTTCCACTTCACAGAGAGTCGCGTCCCTCTCGTTCGTTGGTCACCTCGTTGTCCTTCTGTCATGCCCTCTCTCCGCCGCTCGGCGTCTTCCCCTTCCGTCCGCTCGTCGCCATACCCGCTGTCTCTCTCTAGCGCCGCTAGCAGTCGTGCACCCACCGCCGGCCAACAGCCACGTCGCGCCTCTGGCTCAGACGTCTCCGAACGTCGGGTCCTGGCTGACATTGAATGGTGGAGAGTGGTTGACGGTCAATGCCCACCAAGCCCCGACAGTGACCAGGATGAAGTGCAACCGACACCACAGCCCACGACACGCGTCTCCTCCGGTGGGGTTGCGACCTTGTCCACTGGCGGAAGTCTAGAACCTCCCCAGATAGTGCTCCCTTTCTTTTCCTCGCAGTTGTCCCAGGTAGACCCGTTCGCCACACCATCCTGTGCTCTCACGTCATGTTAATCGCGTCTTTTAGTCCCCATCTCTCGGTGAATATGCTCCCCTTCCTGTTGAGGCCTCCACAAGGCGTGGCCATGGACGAGGCTCTTCTTTCTCTTCCGTGGAATCTACTCCAGAACTCGCTACGCCCCCCCTCCAGGCCGTGGATCTGGACCTGGTCAGCCCTGCGTCGGACTTGGACTCACCTGCTTCATCGGAACACCCCTGGATAGGCATCGGTGTCCGTCATTTGCCCCTGCCCCTGCCGTTGTCGCTCCGTTCTTTCTCCTTTGGAGGCATCTCAGACCATAAAAGCTGCCATACCCACTTTGCTGACATGGGAGGCGACTCATTCTCTCTCGACCAGAATCTTTTCTCATGACCAGCGCGACATATCTATCCTGTCTTCCTCCCATCCACCCAGAAGATCCAGGAGCTACCTCGAGCCCTCTATGATTTCCTTCACTTCTAACGATGTGGTCACTTATCTTACGCTCTATGCAGCGGTATTTTCAGTTATTTTGGAGATCTCAAGCATCTGTTTTTGAAAATCCTGCCCGTTTCCAGGGGCTACTCGCTTGGTAGGACGGCGAACCTTCGTGTCTGGCTCTATCGTCGCCAGCCTATCTACCCAATGCCTCACGTCTCTGTCAGCTCTAGGCGCGTCTTTATTTGCACGTTATTGCCCCAAGGACGCCAAAAATCCAGGGCTACTTCTTCCATCATCACTGTAACGACTAGACATGCGCACATTTCCTTTGCTCTCTTTACCTTGTCTTGCTTTCAAGATGCTCTCTCCGTCTCTTACGTACGACCTGTCACGACCATTCCCGTTTGTCTCGTAAAAGTTGCTTCTGCACAGCTGTACTACTCTCGGTGCCTGCGCACTACGTAGTACTGTACGGCTACCGTTCCCGAATCTTACGACTGATCCTTGTTCAACCATTCTGATCATAGTCCTGCACACTCGAAGTGAATCGCGAGCCAATATTGCAACAAGCAGCCACCTTAAGCGTGCCCCGTCCGACTTGCGCACATAGGAACGCATTGACTTCGAGATTATCGACTTCCGCACAGAAGTAAATTGTTGCCAGAGTGCAAAGCAGTATGGGATCATTAACTTGACTGGCCAAAGCACACCGAGGCTTAACACCACGATCCCGGAATCGACTCGATAATCCAATCATCGTTGCATACCCGCAAATTGCTCCGGACCAGACACTTTGCTCCACCTTGAGGTCGCGATGGGACCATACCGTAGAATGGCAGCAGCTGTGCGGGGAGGCGGTGGTGGTGGCGGTGGTTGCGCATGTCGGGCTTTCCAAGCACTGCGAATGGCCGGACACCGAGCAATTAACTATGCCAACCATCTGTTGAAATTGAACGGCGGGCGGGGATTGCGTCGTCAACTTACAGTCGGCTTCTCCACACCATCCGCTATGCTCTCGATTATCTTATCCACAACAGTGCGATAATTGCCATGCGGTTTATCGTCTCTGAAACGCATCATTCGCCAATGGCAGAGGTCGGGATCCCATCGAACTTCAACTATTCTGTCGTCAACTTGCTCGCCAGAAAGTTTCATTCTGCACCACCGAAACCATGTGAGGTAGATGCAAATCGGAGGTTACTCTGCTGCACGCACTTCTCCCACTCGTCGTCTTCCACGTAAAGTTCGTCGTAAGGCTCATATTTGACTTGGCCCCTCTCCTCGCCACAATAAACATGCAATCCAAAAAAAGGTTTGGCACAGAAGTCTGGTTGGGATAGATTGGATTTGAGTGGAGGAAAGCGCAATACGAGCTTAAAGTCGATGGAGTTTTCAGAGGGTGGCTTCCACTTGAGACTTGAGAAATGATCGTCAACATAAAATCTTCGGCGACTGTCTGACTTACATATTCGGGTCTGTGCCGGGAACGTACGGGGTTTCCGTGCAGGTATAGATAAGGCCATCGTTTCCGTGCTGGAGGGCAGGAATCTCGATGCGGAATACATCCTCGATACCATATGAGAAAGATATATTTTTCACTCTGATGCTAACTGGGGCTTAGACCTTTTTAAGTTATTAAAAAGACCGAAACCTACTCAAAAGGGACTGTAGCTCGAAGGGCAGGTAGCCCCTTTATAGCCCTTGACCATGGAACGTAAAACTGCTCTTTCAAACGCTACAGGGTGACTGAGAAAAAGAGAGAAATCCGATGAAAAAATACAACTGCTTTACCCAATAACGTTTATCCAGCGTTTTCGACATGACATTCTCGCCATTGAACACTAGACAATCAAAGGCAAGGTACCGAAGGGTCTCCTATGAATACCGTGAAGCTCCGGAATCCCGGGTAAAACGCGCTCATTGCACACCATTTTGGTTTGCGGATCGACGTCAATGACGAGCTCGCCATCCAGGATAGTGTCCATAAGGGATTCCCTTGGCTTGTCGGGTTGTGGAAACCAAAATCCAGTGACTTCATAGTACGTGTTATGCCTGTCGATCTATAGGAAGTGATGTGTCGCGTCACGCACTCATCAGACGCACTTACTAGATAAACAACCTGGCTACCGGTGCCAGGATCCGTCTGGAGAAAGAACAAAACACGAACGCCATCCGACTTTTCGCAGACCCAATAACTGTGTGCTTTGTCAACAACATACGGGGCCTGCAAAGAAAGAAGGACGCACTCCTTCTTCTCGAGCTCGTCCAAATGACTCGAGGAGAAACTGATGGGTTGACTACCGGGAAACCTGAAGATGGATGGTCCGTTGGACAACGCTAATGCCAGTAAGGACAAGGAACGTGCCGATCATGATCCAAACGGCAGAGTCTCGCCACATGACTCTTCGCCCACGACTCTTGTTCAGAACGAGGGGAGACACGGACGCCAGGTATGTCCGGTACTCGAGACATTGTCTGAGAGACGCGACGGCGAACTCTCGATAGCAGTCGCATTTGCCAAGTCCAAGCACCGAGGCAGGCTTATATAATCATATTGACACCATCTCGCATCTGAATGAATCATTACAATATCTGAGAACAGTAGCAACGGTCTAGCAGCCCATCCAACGGTAATTTTACAAACATGCATTCATCGGTCCTCGGCCCATTCCTGAGAAAGGGTTGTAAAACGATAGACAACACCGTCATGAGCGGGTTTTCCACTTACATTCTCCTTCTTAATTTGAGCCTGTGTTGAATGACGGAAAACTTAGATCCGCAATGGAGAAACGTACAGGGAAAACATACCTCTTCTTCTGGCGTGAAATCATTGACGATATTGAACAGCTTTCGGATCTCCTCAGGAGTCTTGCCCTTGATCATGTTTGCCACGGTTTTGCACCCGACATCACTGGACAAGGTGGATGAGAGGATGAATTGGCAGTACGATAAAATGCACACAGAAGGGGCTTGATATCGAGGTAATTGGCAGCTAGAATGATCTCAAACAACATCTCCTGGTCCACGGTGATGAACCGCTGATCCCACTCCGAGATGTCAGTAGTCCGTTTGCGAGTCTCGTCCTGATTTTGATCTGCGTCTGCACTTGGCAAAGGTTCACCACGATGGTGCTCGCAGTACTCGAGGACCTACGGGGGCAAGCGTGCGTGAATGACGAGTGGCGCGCGACTCCGGAGACGCACGAAGGCAGACGAATCGCACCTTCTTGAGCACGCTGGACGACACGTTAGGCAAAGGAATAGGCTGATCGGTCTCGCCGACGTCTGCAAAGAGGGTTACAGGACTGGGCTGCGCTGGAGTGTGGAAGGATAAGATTACCCTCGAGCATGTTCTTGATGAGAACGCTGCGCTCGACGACTTCCTTGTCGGCATGGAATTGTTCGTTGTCGGATGTAACGAGGAGGACCATATCGTTGCAGCTGGAGTGTAAAGTGGAAAATGCTGACTTCTGCGTTGCCCTTTGGCGCCTTATAAGAGAAAAACGAGGAGCAAGCCCCCTTTTTCCATTTCAGGAGGGACCACCCCAACTCAGCATTATTTATTTACAGCCAGCCAGCCATGTTTCTTCCATTCGTCTTCAAGAGCCCATTCTCTCCTCTTGGTCCGTGCGATTCTTCAAAATCGACACAGTTGCCTGACACACGTATAATTACACAGGGTCTGTTCGCACGGCCACAAAGCGTGCTGGAGGTACCGTACGGAATCATGGCGGTTCACCGGGAAAACGCTTGGGCTTGAAGAAATTCTCAGGTAATGCATTGCTGGTATATATATACCCTCAGTATCCCACCGAGTGTACTGCTTGCAGACCAGCATGTCATACCCGGCAACATAATTGTTCGGCAAAGGGGTACGCAATTTCATCCCGGTCAAAACGTAGGCAACCGCTCTCTTCCTGATAATGTCGGACGAATCGCTTCTCAAAATAACCATAGGTGAAAATGGGACGCGACCATACTATTTATGCCACTGCACCGGGCTTTGTCCGTTTCTACAAGGAAAAGTGGATGAGTAGTGATCGCAAATTCGTTGGTGTCGTCCTCCATCGAGGCGAGAAGCTGCCAAGAGACGAAGCCGCACTGGGCCGCAGCCGATACTGTGGGCTTGTCAACCTTGGACCGGCAAAGAGTGGCCAATCATCACCAGCCCGCTTGTGACTGGAGTAACCGTAGTCTCATTCCTGGTATTTGTTTGGGCAATCGCAGTCGTGTTTTACGTCCATCTTTCCAGCACTTTCAAGACCAACATCTAGGAGATGTGACCGCTCTCGACGCCCTACATATCACTTGGCTAGCGCTCTCGGACAGGCTTAAACTTATATACCGTTTACTCTCTTCAGCGAAGCGGTGAATTCAGCATCTACCGATAAAAGCCATCCTGAAAGGATGCTGGGTGCATACAAACCTGGCTTGATCGCTTTCATGACCTGATGATCCTCCAGTAGACGAAGCTGTTGCCGTAGCCTGCGATGGCATGTTGCTCTACGTCGGCCTTCCGCCGCCAGACGTTTCCGGCCATATCCTTGACAATGCTCGTCTTCTTTGCCAAGAGGAAGCGGCCTCCTTCGGGCCTGTTGAGGATAGTTGGAGCAGCAAGACTCTTTCGTTTTCCGGTGCCCAGCTGAAAATCGTAGTTGAGGCCCCACACTAAAAGATCTCGCCCGGTAAACCCGGGGCTTGCGTGAGAAACTGTATCCAATGTCAACAGGGCATGTCCCGTAGGTGAGACTGAGATAGCTTCAGGCACGATTGGCGCGAGGCTTCGAGTCCTCTCATCATCTAAAAGAAATCTCAAAGCAAATCGAAGGCAAATTACCTGTCACTCACATTCAAGCAATCCGCTGACATTCCTTACGCGAACGGGATTGGCTTGACTGGTCGTATATGAATTAGCACCAAGACCTCCCCATTGGCCATTTCCACACGAGAGCACGTCTATGTGGTGTGATGGATCTGAACCAGTCCTTTCCACCACAAAGAAGGCTAGATCACCGCCTATATTCCTTGGATTAAACTTCAAGGGAATATTACAATGGCTAAAAACAAACCTGTCGAAATTCCTATGCACTTGCTCTTGACGGCGATAGGTAAGTTCCGGGTTAGTATGACCTCTGTAGGAACGGTCACAGCATCGAGCACGATACCGCTCCCCAGGCCCAGCTGTCTACACGTTTTGTGAGCGTGAACACGAGTGGTCTACAAAGCAGAGGAATATTACCCGAACTCGTTTGCGCCCCATGTAAGGACCCTACCCGCATCCGTATTCACATAGCTACTCCGGCTACCAGCTGCAATCTGCGATACCTTTACACCTTTGAGTGCAGGTATTTCAAACAAGGAGTCGCAAAACTTGATGGTCTTGTCATCGATCGTGTCCAAGGTTTCTGCCGAACCATTAAACAAGCGAATACGGGAATACTGTGACGCTTTCGCATAGGGGTCGATGACCGCCTTGGGGTTAAGCTCGACGGTCATGCGTCCCAAAGATGCATCACCTGGAGAACTAGAGGATACAGGGAGATCGACTTTACGAAGTCCAAGCTGGCCATGAGAATTCGCATTCTTATTCACGGGATGGGAGAATACACGTCCTGCGGACGTTAACGCCAGAACGTGATCGCGTCCTGCTGCAATATGTGTGAAGCTGGCGGTGCGATAAGTTCCTTTCTGCTTAAACGATGTAGATGGATATCACGGACTGTTCTCTCCACTGTAACTTCTCACGTGGAAAAAGTTCCACAAATTCAATGTTTGCGCGATCTCGCCACAACCAGTCGAAACCCCACCACGAGGATTTATGATATTGTGAAGGACCTTTGGGTTTCTGCTGCTCCTCGTTCGCAGCAAAAACGTATATGTTTCCCGAAGCCGAGAGTGCATAAACTCTGGACTCTGTCACCTGTACCTTCACAATGTTCTGTTCAAGGGTAAGAAAAAAATAAAATAAGAGACAAGTCCACGTGACAAGAATTACCTTGCCTAGTAGAGTCGGCCTTGGTCTTCTTGCCTCTGGTTCAGAGGTAGAAACGGATGGAAAAAAGCCATCACCCCACTGGTAGACATCGCCCCGGGCGTCGACGCACGCAGCATGTCGTTCGTGAAGAGCCAGGTCACGAAGTGCTACGTTCTCAAGCCAGTTTACGTTCGTGGGGTACTGTACAACGTCAACCTTGGGTTCTGCTGGATTGATTGTATGGGACCTGTTTATCAGTTTGAGGTTTTAAGCATGCAAATACGACGGTGCAAATCACTTGTTGGAGCCCCAGGCCACCGCCTGCAGAGATCCATCCTCGTCGACACCGGTGCTATTGACATTTGAATCAAGGATTTCTGTCTCTCCCTGGCTCAGCTGCAGAGAGGGGGAGGATGTCGCGACGTCATTGTGTACAACATTGTTTGAGAGGCACCACGCCAGTACAGCAGTAGCAGACGCGGTCGCAGATGCAAACACTGCAGAACGTGTCCAGTCCAGACGAACTTGTTGGACAACACGACGTGTGTGAAGGGCCCGCAAGCAAGGTTTATTAGGCCTGAGATACCTGGAAGCCGCAGTCCTCAACATATCAGAGCGTACCACTGGAGTGTGCACTAGTAGATGTGGTAGTTCCGGCGCGACCCCCCTTGAGGGGGGCCAGCGAGTATCAGCCAGCCATCCTTACTCAACTTGCTGCTCAAATGGACCCTTCAGCGTCCCAGACCGTAGGAAAAGGCGTCGCCACAACATGCGAGTTCGTCTATCGTAGCCCCCATCTCCAGTAAAAGCTGATCTTGCCTTGATTCTTTAGCCGCCATTTGTGGTGTCACCGCTGGTCTGTATGGGGCACTGGGGGGCCACCCTCCAGCAAGGTTGGCCCTCTTTTCGGCCGTAAACGGTGGTCTGGCCGCTGCCACCTTCTTCAGTACGTGTGATAGTGCTTCCCGGTTTACTTAAGAGAATTGACGATCTCCAAGGCACACGGGAGTACATTGTCGGCCCTGTACTAATACATCACACTCGCAGAAATGAGGCTGTTGACAGAGTAGAACCGACACTATCCTGGAGCCATATCCGTACATCACGCTTGTTGGACTCTGCAATCAGTGGTGGAATCACAGGGGGGTTCCTCAACACGTGGAAACGTAGGGGTATTTGTTGGGAATCTCTGCGAGCTTACTGAAGTCATTGGCAGGTGGAAAAGTTGGGTTGGTGTCGGGTCTTGGAACCGGTGCACTATTGTGCACGCTATTGCAATGGGGCGTGAACGAACTCCACATCTTTCGTATACGTTATGTTCACCGCACCATGGCAACGTCGCTGCCCGCAGTCGGGGACGAAAGCGATGTTGTGAAAGGTCACAACACAAATGATCACTTAGTCCCGCCAAGTGTGCAAACGGTTTCATATCAACATCAGGAGGCAGAGTCATGGGGGAACCGCATACTGTCCGCGTTCGGTCGACGAGTATCAGATGATGACTACCTGAAGCGATTGAAAACTGAGCGGGACACCTGTTTGCGCCGGATAGAAGAACTGGAAAGAGAACTGCGCGAGAAACCAAGATAGATGCAGCTATTCTTGATTGGCTTTAGTGCTCGTGTCAGTAGTATTTGTACCCATTTCCTCCCATATTTCGATAACCCCTGCCCCATCCTTCTGAAACCCTCCAAGAATAAGTAGATTTCCACACACGACCATAGCATTTACTTTGAAAATGTCTCCAGCGTTGCGGTTCCATACAGACCTGACGATTGGACTACTATCGCCTACTGGCTCGCAAATCTCGTGACTTGTGACAGAACCTAGAAGCGTGCACGTCAGAAGCTCTCGAGGAGAAGTGAAAGTCCTGCATTTAAAAAAAATTAGTAAGGCTGTATTGGCTGGTCATCAGACCCACAATGCAGTGACGGGTCCCTGAGCGACTTCCACAAGAACTCTTCCATCCGGCCTTAACCCCTCCCACTTTCGTCTTCGGTTCTGTCTTCCACCTCCTGCTCCACTTGATCTTTCCCCTGATGTACCCACGTAAATGTGACCATCCGCGGTACCGGCAGCGAGTGTTCCTGTCGATGAGATGTCGAGTGACAATATAAAAGGCGGTGACATTGTCAAACCCGATGATGGGGTCGTAGCACCTATGGATGCACAGCTGGAGGTTAACTGAAATATTTCACGCAACTACAACTCACGGAGATCATCTCGAGATAGCAATTTGCCTTGAAGCACGTCGAAATGAAGAAGAGTAGAATCATAACCGCCACTAACCAGCTCTCCCGGGCGGTTTGGAACGAATCTGACAGATCCACATACCTGGATTCGCGGGGGTCACAATAAGCAAGCAAGAACAGGTAAATTACTCACAGTATCGTGGCCGTTCCTCATTCGACTGACCTCATTGTTACACAGATTTATGACTCCGACGACCCCCGAATCCAGACAGAATGCTGCCTGGTTCCCATTTTTATTCATGGTCAGCTGGCAGTCCTGTGAGTAAATTATACGAGACTCATCGGTATCATGAAATACCCTCACCTCGTTCACGGCATCATTATCATCAGAACCTATCTCCAACTTAACACGAGCATCCGACATGGTCAAGATCAGCTTGTCTGTATCCGTGGCAATCGCTATCACCTTGTAACTCTTTTGATGCCCGATGTTCAATCGAAGCGATGGGACTTACCGATCGACCAGAAGCCAACCATAGGCAGCCAGGATGAGATGCATTCTGTGGTTGCCAAGCAACAGAAGACACAGATGCTAACCCTCGGATTGCCTTCACGACCTTGAACGTGGAAAGATCGTAAATTCGAACTGAGCCGTCATCTGCAGAGTGTATTCGTCTAAGTAGTATTCCATGTAAGGTGAAACACCACCGACGCACCTGAGCCCACCAGCAACTGGCCAGCTCTACCAGCTGCCAAGCAGGTTACCTGTGCTGGAATTTTCAACGTCTTGAAGGTGCTATACGTTTTTACGCCCGCCATCATGGCATGTGCACAAGACCGATCATGCTACACGATGTATCCATCCTAACGTCCGATATGACCGCGGGCGAAGTTCAGATCACCGCCATATGTAGTACGTATAAGAGGTGACATCCGCGATATGCTCCAGAAATTTTCACCTCTGTCCCCAAACTCTAACCGTTGAGCCGAATAAACGTGAACCATGAGCCAAGTCAGTGCAGCCACTGAAGGAGCACCCAAATCAGTGGAAGATCTCCATGTTATCTTACGGGGCGATACCAAGATCAAAGTAGCGGGTCTGTCGCATCTTGGAAGCTTAGGCGTCGTTGCACGAACTCACTCTACTCGTAGGCGTAGATGGTGACTAATTTTGAATCCACGTCGAGTGACCTGTCATGTTGAACACCCCTTGGGACAGTCGATGGGGTCCTCCGAGGAAAGTACATGGTAAGCATGGAGCTGCGATAGTTGGATTTCTCGTTTTGCTAGACCAAAATATCAGTCCAAGGAGAAGTTCTTGAGCGCTGCATCCGCCGGTTTCGGCTTCTGCAGTGTTATATTGTGAGTTGTAGTAGCCATTCCATAGCATTTGCGGCCTCACATGCAGCGCAGTGGTTGGGATATGCACGACACGGTTTACTTCCGAGAACTCGCCATATCCAACAGGCAAAATGGCTATCGCGATGTGCTAGCTAAAATAGACCTGTCCACATACCGCAGGATTCCTTGGGACAACAATACCCCTTTCTTTTTGGTCTCTTTCTTCGATCCCGTCACACTGGAACCGCTCCATGCTGACCCTCGCAGTCTGCTTCGTACAACATGCGAACTTGCTGCTGCAAAAGGTTTCAGCTGCATGGCTGGTGTGGAATATGAGGTGCGTGTGTGCCTTCGTCCGCAGGTTTTGGGTTCCTATTGTATTGTAGTACTTTAACTTCAAAGGTCGGTTTCTGTGGATGGAGGTCTCCAAATTCTCATAACATTCAACACAGAGACACCGGAATCTGTTGCTGAGAAGCGGTTCACAAACTTATCACCGCTGACCCCAGGAAGTGAGCATACATTCACCGCCGGGGACGCTGTGTACTCAATGGTGTCCACGAAGTGCACGGGTATTCTCTTCTCCGCACTCAGCTTAACCAGGATTACTTCAACGAGCTGTTTGACGAAAGCCTTAAGTTCCAGATCGATGTCGAGGGCCATCGTACGTGATGAATGAGACGCAGTGGGGGTTTACGATTGAGTTTTTTTCAGACACGGAGACGGGTCCCGGGGTGCTGGAGACAGCTTTGGCCTACACTTACGCTCTGCGTATGGCCGATAATGCCATACTCTACAAGTTCCTCGCCAAGAGCATTGGAATGAAACATCAAGTAATGCCAAGTTTCATGGCAAAGCCTTGGGGTGACGTGCGTCCCTTTAGTGATTTCGATATTCACAACTTACACCCACCAGTTACCAGGGTGCAGTGGGTAAGATGGATGTCTTCTTCGGATCCGGAACAATTGATGCGAGCAGGCACACACATGTCTCCCTAAGAGACCCCTCTGGAATAAATCTCTTTGCATATACGGAGAGTCCAGACGGACGAGCTGACGCAGCGTTCGAAGACACCAAATTCCTCAGCTCCATTGGAGAACAATTTCTGGCAGGTGTACTGGATGGCCTCCCTGAAGGTGAGCATAAAGGAAGATGTGAAACACCCGGGCTAATCATCTAGTGCGCAGTGATGCCAATGGTGAGTGCTACATACAACCTGCAATTCAGGCCCTTGCTTATGTCTTCATGAGTTTGTTCCAAGCATCAACGGGTACAAACGCCTCGTCGGAGGCGAATCATTCTGGGCTCCGAATGCTGTAACTTATGGCTACGATTCTCGAGCCGTGTCCATCCGGATAATATCGCCTCCCTCAGTTCCGCCGTCTGCAACAAGATTTGAAGTCCGTGTACCCGGAGCAGACATGAACCCGTATTTGGTATTGAGCGCCATCTTTAGGCTGGGTGTGAGAGGAATTACCCAGGGAGTGAAACTAACCACCCCACCGATTAGCACCTATCTTCACGATCCCTCTCGCAAGGGCGAGGCATGTGTCTGGTTTGTCGGACGCAGATACCAGAGTACTTACCAGCTTCTTCGATAGGTTGTCATGCTACCGACTTCTTTAGAGGACGCGACCACAAAGATGATGAGGCCTGGCAGTGTTGCCCGTGAGGTGTTTGGCGATGAATTCGTCGACCACTTTGGTGGGACCAGGATGCATGAGGTCAAGTTATGGAACTCAGCTGTTACAACTGGGAAGGTATGAAGGTATACCACTTGTTCATCGTGGTTGTCTCACGAGCCTGGTAACAGTGGAGAGATACCTCGAGCTCGCATAAAAGAACTGAACACATGAGTGCAATCGTCATATATATGTTCATGGAAGATTCGATACTATACATTCTTATCCACCCAGGCCACTTTATGCCTCCACAGCTGTCCTGTTGCGAAGGTGTGAACCACTTCAGGAAGTGTGTGACGTCCTGGTAAGGTGGTCAGAACGGGACTGCGTTGTATGGTACCCGAATTCATTACTGC
>JANFAE010000708.1:0-39059 GCA_024613145.1 Pisolithus marmoratus | reverse complement strand
AAGATTGACTAGGATCAAGCGATGTCGTCGTGGTCGTTGTGATACTTGTCCCAATCGTCGTCACTTTCATGTGGCTTGGTGCTCAGACCCCTGATAGGTCCATCCCGTTTCCCGTCCGAGAAGCTTACGGATCGCCGATGTCCAATCCTCTGCGCTGGCGTGCGGAACTTATCGTGGCTTCGGTCTTTCATCGCAGATACGGGGGTAACGCTCGTACTCTTCAGCGCCGATCGGGGAGGCATAGGTGTTATCAACGCCGACGACTTGCGTGCGGCTACGATGGGAGTCGTCTCAGTACTAGGGTTAAACCTCGCTGCTGGCAATGGCTTGGTGGTCGGAACGGGTGAATCATGCGAAGCTTCATCCTCCGATTCAAACACGGGCGGCGCAGCTTGATCCTCTGTGTCTGCCTCCTCATCCTGGGCATCTAGTCCGAATCAGATGTCTCGTTTTCCACCTCATCTTCTTCAGAAGTTGCCATACGAATCGCGGCAATCGATGGTCCATCAAAAGTGAACGACGTGAGGTCAACTTCCTCGTATTCTTGTCCCACCTCTTCCAACCCACTGATGTCAACTCCTACTTGGTCCTCATCTTCATCATTTTCATTTCTGTCGTCTTGTTCCTCGGCTACTCCTTGTTCGCTGTGATACGACCCACCAGAGTCGTCCTCCCGCAGACTTTCGATATCCCGGAAAGGATCCTCGCTCTCAGCATCTGTACCGGCCGTCTGGTCCTTATGTCATTCTACCTCGGACACTACACGTGTAGAAGTCTTTGTCCACTTCATCTGCTCCTTATCGTACACCATTTTACCAATTCTATCTGGTAAAAGATGGCACGTCCAGTGGAGTGATGTGCGTGATGTGGACGGGGCCAGCATGTTTGACAAATGACGGTGCGCTACTTGCTGTGACCATTGTTCCCGATGTAGTGCTTGTGGACACGAATCGATTTAGGTCCTCGTTGTTCCCGGAGTGCACAGTAGAGGGAGAGTATGAACGACGGAAGCTGATTTGGGGGTGGTACTAGATGCATGGTAGTGGTGGATACGAATGTTGGACGTCGTCACCCGGATATCTGGAATGTTATGCACAGGATTAGACGTAGCTCTTGCTTGTGCCGGCAAAAGTGCGGGGTTCTGTCTGCCACGGTGCTTCGATCGACATGTTAGACATTTCGTGGACCAAACTTGATCCTGTTCTGCCGATTCAGAATGCCCAAGCCTCCGTGAGCTGTGTCTGGAGGACGCAGATGGTCGGCGAGGTGACCCAAGTCTAGGTGATTTCTGTCGGTTGCGGCTCTCCTTGTCTCGGGTGGTTGCCGACCATGTACTATGGTGTGACTCTTCGGCTAAAGACTCCAGAGCGTCCTCGGCGTGCGTATAACGAGATAATTCTGTATCTCCTGAGAACAACCTCTTTGAACCCTTCATATCATTCTTAATTTGCTGCATAAATGCCTCTGCCTGCTGTCGGATTGCGGAGAGACGATTGGGCACTGCGTACAGTTGTCGATGGTGACGAACCAGTTGTACGTCCATCGTTCACAGGTATTGATGGTGCCAACATGTCTATGACATCCGCGTTGTCTGACAAAAAGTTGGATTCATACACGGAATTGTAGGAAGGACTCACCATTACAGGTCAATGAAGACGTCCGTGTGGATATTGTTGAGGTTTCTGAGATGGTTGACTTGCTGGTGACTGGGTAGTGACGGTTGTCGAAATGGTGGAGAAATCTCTGGCCTGTCTAATTTGTTGCATGAGCGATCGTGACTCGCCAACGTAATCGACTCTGGGGATTTTGGGCCGTGCAATGGTAGCACCTTCCCCGGCACCCTCGCCATAAATATCTGATGGAGAGCTCAATCGCACGCGTTTGACACTCCGCACAGGCGTGTCGTCGGAGGGGGTTTGCGGATTCTTGAAGATGGCGTGCTGGAGAATGCTCGAGGGTGAACCATTCCCATCGGAGTTCCCACCAGAGGGCGTATTCACGGCTATGGAATCTACCATAGCAGATAGGTGCTCACGAGTGAACGTGTCATACTGTAGTTGGAACAGTCGTAATCTTGGGTCGGTTATGGGTGGGTTTACTATGCTCCTCGCATGACCAGGCGTGCTCTGTGCTTGGGGATACAGGGGACTGTGATGGGGAGCGGAAAAGGTGAACTGATATTCGGTGTTTGACTTGTGTCCTCGGAGTTTAGGTGAAGGCGGCGCAAGGAGATCCTGAGGTGGCGTCGGTTTGAGGATGTCGGACTCGGGCGGCCCGCCGCATACAGCGTTTTCGGCCTCTGATTGACTGTCACCAGGAGTAAATGCTTGTGACAAACGTGAAGGGACCGCGGGAGCAGAGCTGAGGGCAAGTGCAGCCGGCCGGGGTGGAGGCGGCGAAGGTGGCTCAAACATCTTCTCCAACGGGAGCGGGGAGAAGATGTCTTTGATGCCACTGCCTTTCTTGTTCTGTCGACCTGGCGTCTTAGGGAGGAGGGCCTCCGCTGGCACGTCATCTCTGATCAAGAATGTGCCCCCTGCCGCCGGGCTCGAGTCCGAGTCATCGTCGTCTGAGCCTGGGGTATGCAGGAAGCCTGGCAAAGGAGCAGTGAGTGAAATGGATTGTGTGCCAAGCGATGCATCGTTTCCCTCTACCCATTCCTCCTCGAGATCTTCCGTCTGCCATGCTGGACGTGCTTTTTCGGACAGGTCTTCCATGACTCCCCGACGTAGGGTCCACCGATCCAGTCCGTCAAGTGCTTGCGTTTTGGTTCAATTCGCGTCATGTGCCAGAAAATGACGCACGTGACCGCGTAAGTTGTGGGCGCCTATTTATCTTCGCTCGAGTGGCAGAGCGACTGGTCCGCAACCTTGCTTGTCGGTCCATTTCCAGTCATGTCCACTATCTGTCGACGTTAAATGAAGCCAGAAACAAATCCTCGTTACGTCCAGTCCACATGACCCCCTCTCCACAATTATCGGCGCGAAACGGGTGGGATGTATGACGACGTGAGTTCGCCAGAGCCAAATGGAGGTAAGTACATCGATCACTTGGCTTTGCACCAAACACATGCCAAACTCGTCCGGCGCAATCTCCTGCAATTTAGTGAACTCCGCTTCCACTCTGTGTGCTCGCCGCCCAAATCACATACAAAAGAGTGTAAAAAAAAAACAAAGCCATCTACGAGACAGGGAGCCACACAATGGTACATGGTGTTCTTTACAGACAGATATTGCTACATCTCGGAAAGCAATCACAATCAAGACTGGCCAAGGTCCCCAGCAACAACGCCACACCCTAGTAGCTAAAGAGAGGTAAGTATGTGATCAGGTCCACGCATTACCTATATAGTACCAATCTGACAAGGAAGTATTGCATGCCGGGATGCTTACGCTCATTACAGATCAATAATGCTGCATTGGTCTGAGGGGCATGAGCTCGCACATCAATGTATGAAACCTCCACCGGAAATTTCCTCATTTCGGCCGTAGGTATCCGAGACCCTGCCGCTGAAGGTCCCAAATGCCAGGACACCGAAGAATTCCACTCATGGCTCATGTGGCAAAGATTGCAGTTTTGTCATCAATCAAAACCGTGCCGAGTAAATATAATCTGCGGGTGCCAGCAGAATGTGCGCTGCCTCTTGGACGAATCCGTCGCCAACCGATGCATGTTGCAGACAACCCAGTCATGACTATCGGACCCACTGAAACAGAGACAGTTACTGGTGACTCACCGATCCAGACCTCACCTGTCGTAATGAAGAAACTAGACAAATCCAAGCCTGACATAGAACATGCTCTAGTTGAAAATGATCCCCGATTGTGGTCTGAGACTACAAAGGTATGCGCCGTGGGTTACTTATCGCACATTCAAGGATGGTATTCACTCATTTCAGACAGCGATATTATTCATCATCTCTGGAGCGTCTATGATCGCAGGGCTATCTGCCAATATCCAGAATCGTACGCTGTGTTTTAATTGCACGGCAACTCTCATCAACTGCGTCCCAGCTGCAAATGCCCAGATCGAACAACAACTGCGTGCATCGAGCGGACAGATAAGCTTGAGTTTATCTTTGTTCATCCTTGTGCAAGGCAGCTTCCCGATATTGTGGAGTGCAGTGAGTGAGATTAAGGGACGAAAGGTTGGTGAACATTGCTTTCTGTGATCTCCGATTACCGCAATTTTTTTCCCTCAGCTTGTCTACCTCTCCTCCGTTTCAGTCTTCACACTAGGTTCAGCTATTGTTGCTGTCTCTAAGAGTATAGAAACTGTCATCGGCATGCGCATCCTACAAGCAATTGGGTATGCCTTATGTTCCACACTGATGCATACTTACTCATCAGAGAGACTTCGGTAGGTCGAGCGCTCTCATTACAATTGGCGCCGCCACGCTAGCGGATATTTACGAGCCTCATCAGCGGGGTGTTAAGATGGGGGTCTTCTATTGTTCCCCTCTTCTTGGCCCTTCCCTGGGGCCGATTATAGGTGGGGTACTAACACAATCACTCGGTTGGCGTGCCGTGTTTTGGTTTCTGGTGATCTGGGGGGGAATTGTATTCTCAGCATTTTTATTTTGGTTCAACGACTCGTTCCGCAGAGAGCGGAGCTTGACATACCAAAACATCCTGAAGAAAAGGATACAAGAGCAACGCTTGTCTGAAACCGGAATGTTTAATGGCGAGAAGAGAGTCAACGAAGAGCCGCTCAGGGACATTGAAGCTCAGCGGCCTATTGCAATTGCGGGAGATGCGAAGGACGTCACCCTGTCTTTTGCAGACGTAAACCCTTTCCCACCATATGTCAATATACTGCGTCGTAAAAACAACATTGCGATCTTGATACCTTCTGGTTGGTCGATGGTCTATCTCAAGACTCAATGACGCCTTATGCACCATATGTCACAGGACTCTTGTTTGCGTTCGGCTTCAGTATTGCATATACCTGTGCACGAACGCTTGCGCTCTATTACGACTATGATGCGTTGAAGACGGGACTGGTTCTACTTTCTTTTGGCTTCGGTTCGCATCGCAAGAATTCCGGTTCTCATGCTTCAGCTTATGCTTTATCTTTATTCATGGTCAGGATCTATGCTGGGTAGTATACTGGGCGGTCTGTGGTCAGATAGGACGCTTGCACGACTGAAAGCAGCGAACGGTGGAGCGAGCTTTCCAGAGGTAAGGGAGGGCCTTGGCTGTGCTGAAGGTCAGCTGATGACTTTTTACTCGGACTGATAGATGCGGTTGGAAAGTACGAAGATTGCTATGTGGGGATTACCGCCTGCGGTGATCGGTTATGCATGGGTATGTCAAGAAGCGCGTTCACATTGCTGCGATGTGTGTCATGTTATTCTTGACTGGCTTTCTCTCTATGTGAGCATTGTCACCTCAATTGTAGCTCTGACTCACGGCTATTATTGGTATTAGATGGATATATTCCAGTACCTTGGCGTACGTCGTAGACTCCAATACCGGAAGATCGTCAAGTGCCGTTGCAGCAAATAGTTCTATTCGTGGCACCTCCGCGTTTGTCGCGGCTGAAGTTGCGGTACCTTTGCAGGTCCGTTTATTTTTCGTTTAAAGCGCGCCATGTTCGAACTAGCATAGGATGCAATTGGTGACGGGGGACTGTACACCATTTGGGCGGGGTTGATGTTATTTGCCGAGCTGCTAATACTTTTGGTCCTCTACAAAGGAAAGCAGTGGCGAGAAGCGAGCATTGAGAAGGAAAGACAAACTAGTGCACGGTGATCAGATGGAAGGGGTGCAAAGGTGTGCGTGTAAAGTTTTTCATCACCTGTATTTACAGTGTAATCGAATCAAATAATGTGCAGGTTTCAGAAATTTTACATAAAGCTTTGTGGTAGGCTATTTAGTCAACTTGTAAAAGCCAGCGTGGAGCGTTGCTGACCATGTAAAAGGATCGATTCCCCTTCTAGCATTACACTTCAGGATGAAAATGGCTCGTTGGTGACTTTCCTGTTATGTCGTGACCGCTACGTCATGGTTACCTCGCATTCTTTAGTCGTACTGTAGTATAAAAACCCGCAGTACTAGCCAGCAGGACGCTCACTGTACCCCTGCGTTCAACTACCTTGAAAACCCCACCTAGGGCTCGCTTACCTAATATGGACGACCAACAAGAGTTGGAAAAGGGAGAATTGCAACCTTCCCCTCCTCCTCGCAGTGCAATGAGTGGCACAGGTATTGCGCACGATGACAACCGAGACCGGATGCCGGAGCTTGAGCCTCTCAGCGAGCTTCCAAGTGAAGTACATTCGGTGCCCTGTAGTTGGCGAGATAATTACGCCCAACGGCCACATCACCTATCAGACCGTCCTGCGTCTCCGGGCCCGCGAGAAGGTGCAAGATGGACGAGGTTCACGAATGCTGCGGTTCCCTTCAAGCTGAGCCTTGTGTTGGAGAATAAGGGTAACGTCGCGCGTGACCACTTAGCATCCGAGAGAACCTACCTAGCATACGTACGGACGAGCCTGGCTTGCGCAAGCGCTGGTGTCGGTTGGTGGTCCACCCTACACTCCGCCACTTCGTCTCTGACGGTATGATGTTACTGGTTTAAAGCCCTGGTACAGCTATTCGCATTATCGAGCTCGTCATCCTCAACTCCCACTTCACAAGCAACCATGAATACACAGAAATTTGCCCGCCCTCTGGGTGTTACTGTCGTCGTGCTTGGGATTGCTATTCTCGTTCTTGGTAGGTTTCCGTGATGACTTGGCCACAATACTGTTACAGTTCTCGTACGCAGGTCTCATTCGCTACTTCACTGTCCAGGCTGCAATGCTGCGTGGCCGCTTCCCCGTTGCGCGTAACACAGTTACCTTACTATCAATCGCCCTTGCGGCGCTCGCGAGTGTGATTATGGGTATTCTTCTAGCCGAGACCAAGGGATCGTAGGCTTTCCCCTTGGTGCGGAAGAAATACTGTGGAATACTTGGAATGGCACAGTTCGAAAATGTTCGCCACCGTACTGACTATTGACGTCACGGCCATCTCCACTTCACTTGTGGGCTGGCTTTATGTCCGGAGATCATCAAAGAGCGGCGGAAGTGGACAGGCAGGGCCGGAGACTGTTTCGTGGTTCATGCCTAGGATGCTGGATGAACTGCAATGCTGGTAACAAAAGTGGCATTTATGAGTCTCATCTTTAGTCCTGTAGCCTCTCCAACTGACCTGCTTCGTATACCATTTGTTCTCAGACATTCCCCCACTACCCTGTGATTTTTAAGTGCGGGGGAGATAAACAAGTTGTATCTGCTAATTTTCGTTGCATCGTCTCATCGCCGTAGTGCCACTTGCTGAGTGGACTCGTCCAGGAAGTACGATGCTAGGAGCTACAAGGCAATAAAGGGGCGGAAGTCTTGGCCACTGCCGTAGACGTGAGTGAGCCTTTGATGCTTCTTCTCAGCTTTGTATTGCATCATTGGGCTTGCAACATCGTATGTCTGTCTGCTTGCTACTAACTAGTTCTGGTGGTCTATGGTTTTCCAGAGCATTAAATATACGCTGCGAAACGAGATCAGCTTCGCGGTAATGAAGGCGTTGCCTGAGATTCGTCATGGAAGTGTTTGTGAAGATGTCCGGCTATTCGTTCACCATCCAAGATGCTAAACATCACAGCTTGGCAGTGGTATGTGAATAGAAGCTCCCCTGGACTACGTGGCACTTGTGTGCTTAACCCTATTCGATCTCCATGCCTGAATGCGGTATACAGTCGCTCTCATTGTATGACCTTTGGATCTAACAACTATCTGGACACCAGGCCAACACCTTCTAATAAGGGTGTTGTCTTCCAGGCTTGTATCCTTCATTGTAGAACGTACAATAAGCAATACTGTGTATGACAAGTTATGGTATAAATTACTTCCTATAAGGCAAAAAAAAGCCCTTCCCGTAGGGAAGGCAGTCATGGATAGATAATCCCTAAGCGGTTCATGCAGGGCGACCGTCGCCAGCCGCAAACCTAAAAGAATCCGCTCTCATGCAATATTCTCACAAGTCTCTCGTCTTCTTTCTCTCGCGGTTCACGCTCCATGCTTAGCTCCCAGAACAGGTCACTGATGTCCTGGTCACCGAACGGCTGGAGCGACTCGTCTATGTACACAAGAACGGAGGGTAAAGGGTGGAAATTATGCGGCTTGGCTTGCCAACGTTGTAAGTCTTGAATCACTTCTGAGATCTTTTGACGTTTCCGGAAGTTGACGAGGTTTCCGGGTAAATAGTCTTTACTCCCATCTTGAATATGTGTAAGCGCAGTCAGGAAGACCCCTTCAGAAGAACGTAAGCGCAGCTGATGATCCGTTCATTTGGATGCTCACCGACAAATGGAACGCATGGAGGGGAGACCGTAGCCAACGTAGTTCGTACTTTGTTGTAGTTTCGGTACGAATCGATGGTGGCCTCACAAGTTTGCAATTGAGACATATACCTCGCATTCACTTGCTCCCAGGACCGTTTTAATCGATGAATCGGAGCAGAGTTTAGCCCTGAAACGATCGCCCCCATGGTCGAAAAATTTTGAAGTGTCCGGCACCGCTGTCCAGAAGTGTAAGAAAAGCGGAATGCGTTATGAAGCCCTGTCCTTACATCTGCAACGAGAATGAACTGTCTTATCACTGAGGCTCTTCGGCGAGCTTCGTCTTTGGAAAGAATGGAAAAAGCGACCCAGTGTGCAATCTACCGATTGGATACTCCAGCAAACATATAACCTCATACAATATCCATTCGTACCTTGTTGCTCCTACGTATGAAATTGGCAACGCCATCACGAGGGTCCATCCTCACTTGCTGGGACTGTTGCGATCGCTGCATACACTCGGACGGGCGGATCTTTTGATAGAGCTGACTCTCGGTGATAGTTAATTGTCTTGCAAGCTCTAAGGGCTCGATCTCCAGTAGCTCTATCCGTTTCGGAACAATGGGCGGGGGCGGTGGATCCATCGATGTATTTACCGTTATTTTCCTATGGTCCATTCCGCGCCTCTAACCATTTGCTCGTGGTTAAGTGTCATGCATCCCTACAAGAGTTAAGCACGTCACACGCACAGCACGCTTTACGGAGTTCAAAAGTTGCTTCGCGGCTGGGATGTCAAAGACATCGGCTTGAGAGGCGAACTCAGCTATACGGTCGAGAACACCCAGTTCGTCGTTCTCTAGCACATCGCCGTCTTGGATCATGGACTTTAATGTATTGATGACCCTACGAAACTATCAGTGAATCTTGTCTGATGTAGACGGTCTAAGCATACCGCATGCGAACAACGTATTGCTTGAACTTTCTCCAATGACCCAACTCTTCTGAGTCCAAGTTGGGGGGCGGTTGAATCCAGAACCGATCAACCAGCAACTTGAGGAGTTCATCCAAAGTCGTAAACGACCTGAACGTCATCAGGAAAGCCCTGTTAAATTTCGGGTCTTTGCAACCATTTTTAATGATTCGTTCTTCTACTGACGGACTTCCACCCACCTGCATACTCATGTGCTGTAAGCCTTTCAATAAGGGCGGAAACGGTACCGCCCCGCACAGTCCCATCAGGGTCAATAAGGACTTCTGCAGGATCGTGATTGGGTCGCAAATACCATGGCTTCGTCTCGGCAGTGAGAGGAATAAGATATTGTGCGGGTGCTTCATCACCAAAGAACGCCTTGATCTTATCTGGTCTCGGAGGTGTATGTATTGACACTAGGTCTGTATTTCAAAGAAGTCAGTCAGCAGTCCAGTAGTCGCAGTCTAGTTTGATACATACCCTTGTCATCTACGGAGGCGTCTGGGCCCTTGCGCGATGTAAGGATTGGCTTCCCACTGGGCACAGGGGGGCGGTGTGGGCGACCGCTCCTCTTCCTCTAACCGATCTGCATCAATACCTAGTATGTTCTCGGACACACTTGCCGCATGGTACGGGAGCTGGCGTCGATTATCCGGTACACTGTTCAGCGCTTCATCCGCGAGAATGGCAGCCACAAGGCTCCTTTGGGACATCCGCCACTCCATAGGGCTCCTGTGACAGCGCTCAAGGATGCTTGCCTGCTCCTGTCCAACAAGAAGTAGGTTCTCCAGATATTGGCGCATCAGTTGAAGGTTGAGGCCCACAGAGACGCTCAAAGCTTCAAGTGCGTCGTAGGATTCACCGCGACCATGCCATAATTCGCATGACTCCATTCGCCGAACAGATTGTATCGTTGTGAGGAGAGCGGCAGAATCATCATACAGCGCCTGGCAAGCAGCTTCGAAAACACGAACGAGAGTACGTGCTCTACGAACCGCACGGGAATATTCAGCTCCGTCAGCCAAATTGTCTTGAACAACGAGCTCAATGTCGACATGACGAGCAATATGAATATCACTCAAGAAAACCAACAGAGACGATAGTTCGTGGACAGTGGCCTTCCCAACCTCGGTGACTATCTCAGCTGCTACGTAGTTCTGTATTTGAGGAACTGTGAAGGGCAACTTGGTTGGAACGAGTACACACCTGGACGACTAGCCTGCAAGGCATCTGAAAAGTTCTTCAACTTCTTCCGGACGCGTGACACATGAGCCTCAAATTCACTGAAGCTCACCCTATCCAAACTTCGTCTCGGCGCTTCTTCATTGTCGTCGATACTAACCCATCCGAAGCCTTTCCATGAGCCTGCAGCACCAGCACCCTCCTTTCCCAAGCTTGCACGAGGCATGTCCAAATATCCACGCAAGTGCTTTTGGCCTCCGTCACCGTGGAACTGATGGAGAATGCTCTGGGCCATAGACACGAAATCGACGACAGCTCGCTCAAGCTCTTTCGCATCTGAGTCAAGATGGGTGATAAAGTCTCCTCCGTTCTCGGATCCAATGTTGAAAGCTGCTCTCGCCGACAACATGAACTTGGAAAGAGTGGCGATGGTCCGTCGCTGTTCGGGGACCAAGTGCCTTTGCGCGGCGTGGCCAGCACCACCTGGGATATCCTTTCGAACGCCAAAACCAAGAAATGACGGGCCAGCTACGTAGAGAAGGTCCCGTATGGACGTGACGGCGGCCTCTACGAGGTTGTCAATGATCTCCTGATCATCATGCAATTGAGGGATTCCAAATTGTTGTAGGTGAGTTATGATAGAGCTGATACGATGACGTGCATGCTCAAGTAGCTTAGATACTGACTCCGAGGAGTTGGGAAATTCAGGTTGTTGCGCAACGGGGTCGGGCGACGCGGTTTGTGGTAGAGGTAGGAGTGCTGTGAGATCTGGAATTTCCGACTCGTCTCCAACGGTGGACTCTTTTAGTCGCGAGCCCTTACGAGGCGGAGTAAACATGTGTGAGTTATCTCGACCTGAAAACAACGGTGGAGACGCCCTATCCCCGCTCCGTGAGCGCTCCGGATGAGCGAGTAAATGAGGGCTACTGTAGCTCCGCTGTCGCAATTGAGCAGTCCATGTGTTGAAGAGCACTCCAGGCACGCGATTGGAAGGACCATTATGTGACGAAGTTGCTTCGATTGTACGTGTGACTAGAGGGGTAGTGGAATCCGCCGCTGGAAGAACTGGTGTGGCTGCAACTGCTGTGCTTTGAGGGTCAGGAAAGGAGGAGTTTGACGATAACACTCGACCCCCAACGGGAACCGTTTCTGGAGAGGGGCTATGAGAGGTGGTGACGCTTGGAGCAGCTGTTGTTACGGGTTTGGGGACAAGACCGAGCTCAGCGCCAGTGCCGGAGCGCATGCTGGACTGAGAGGTAGTTAACCCCATGACAGCAAAATCTGCCGCATCTTCATCGGGTTCCTTGGGGATATCGCGAGAACGCTGTCCTGTGAGAGTATTTGCGTAATATATCTGGGTAGAAATGTTTGTCGATCTTTCCGAAGACTACAAGGGGAAATGAACGCACCTGTCCCTCCTGCGTAACCTGGGGAATCCAGAAGTCAGTGTCTTTTCCATCTAAATGTTTCGGTACCGGGATGGCTGGAAGCCCCCGTACGCTTGTACGCCTGGGATTGGGAAGAGCTCGCGGCTCGGGACCGCGGGACCAGCTTGACATCAGGTTAATCCGTGAATGGTGGGGTTTAAGACTTGACTTGTGGTGTCGCGACCATGAACTGAAAGGCAGGAGAGCTGGCAAAGCCTGAGTTGATAGAGCAACTCGCTCGGCGACGTGCCAACAAGAGGCTGTTCACTTGTCATCCTTCGTTTGAACAGGGCAACCATATGGAACTGATGGCTCAACAGGCCAATAATGGCACATATCGCTCACGCCCCTTTCCGTGATGTCATCAAATACGCTGCAACTAGAGCAGATCGCTATCACTCAACTATCGAGACGACATCCATCATGTCTACAGTCAAGGTATCCTCAACATGATGTTACACCTAATGTTGTTCTAATACCCTTTGCAGGTATCGGGAATTGCTAAGGATACGTCAAAGTCTATGCTCCATGATTTTTTCAGGTACGCAGTCATCCGCCCTCTCTGAGATTGCGTTGGTGATTTAACTTTGTCCAGCTTTTGTGGAAAGTGAGTGTGCGGCGGTGTACCGTGCGCTTGCAGACTCAGTCTCTTCAGGATCACGAACATAGAGCTTCAAGAGGGGGGCCAACAACAGTCTGCCATAGTGACATTCGAACGTCCTTCAGCAGTGAAGACGGCACTTATGGTGTGTCCCGGCCATTTCCCCTCACAACCGTCACTTTTTAATCGATGGCCCTTAGCTTGATGGTGGCGCCCTGAATGGTGCCACCCTGCATGTCACCTCTGACGCGGGACATGCGGAACAAGCTGAACCACAGGAACATCCAACTCCTGTGCGTCACATCGAACAGTCTGATAAGCCACGGGCTGGGAGTATGTCTATATCCCGATTTATTTAGATCGGTGTTTCTCACTTATCCGCTCGTATGTAGTCGCAGCGGAGTATTTGGCGAGAGGTTATAAGCTCTCTGATCATATTCTGCAACGGGCTATTGAAATTGACAGTAAGTCTCTGTGTCATACGCACGTCAAAAAATGACCGATGTTCGTAGATAAGCAAGGAATCTCGAAGAAATTCCTTTCTTACATGAATGGACTGGATGCTTCAATCGGCCAACGTGCGCTGGGCCCTGAACAGACTGTATCCGGAAAGGTCCAGTCTACTTTCTACCAAGCCCGTGACCGCGCCATGAGCATAGACGAGCAGAAAGGGATATCCAAGGTTGCGCACGAGGTAAGCACTGCTGCAGTCGTGATCAGATTTCTTCTCATCTGCTTGCTTTTGCATTAGTACTATTCGAAAGCGCTCGCCTCTCCTGTTGGGCAGAAAGTTCTTTCATTCTACACGAACACTTCGAAGCAGGTTCTTGACATCCATGAAGAGGCCCGTCGCATTGTCGAACAACACAAATCACAGCGTCAGGGGTCCACTTCCGCTGTGCCTCCCGCGGGGGGTTCGGATGCAAGACCCGAACCGCCCACCCAGGCGGCACCCACTGCTGTGTGACTGATGCGGTAGCAAGTGCACATTACGGTATCGGGTACTGTACAATATAGCAAGATTCGTGAATTGAGGGAAGAAAATAAGCTCTTGTAAATAATTCATTAATGTGTCGCAGCTACAACAGTTTGTTTCCCATTACGTATGGCGTGGATTGCTGGACTTAGGTACTCCTGCAGTCAGTGTCCGTGAAATGACACGATCAAAACGAGTCCTAAATCAGAGCGAATGAATGATTGTCACCCTTGACAACGTCGACTGATGGTCGATGGCACGCCATTTCTTTACCGACCTGAACCTCCAAGCCCATCCTCATACTGGTGAAAGGCTGCAGCGATGGTGTCGCCCATGGTACCGTTGCATGATGATGTCATGTCACTCATGATACGGGAGCTCGGCAATGCGAAGGGCCGAGCAACATACCATATCCAGACGGGTACAGAGAGGAGGACCGTCCGCTGACTCATTCAGAACTAAAAGTGGTTTCATTGTTCGACGAATGCGGGCGAGGACACGGCGACGCACGTTCGCCACGAATCTCCGATGCTACACAGCGGAGTACGGCGACGAAATGGCATGTGTGTGACGTTTGGCACGACGTTGGAAGACACCATAATTCATGGTCCTTTCTCGGACCGAGTCCTTACAGCATGATTGCAATGCGCAGGCGAGTCAAGAGGAACATGTCTAGCTTCCATTCACGTTCAATCTTTCAGTCTGAGTGAGAGCAGTGTAGAGCGCGCCCTGGTACTATGGCTTCATTGCACCGCATGGGATCCAGCTGAATCACTCCTAGCATCACATCTGGAACGACGCTAGGCTATGGCATCTGCACGTTTGTGATCTTGAGAAACGTGGAGGCTACTTATGCGACGCGTGTAACTACGAACCTTGGCAGAACTCCTCTTCCTATCAAACAAGAAGCAAGAAAACTACAGTAATACCCGTGGACCTATCAGCGGATCACCTCAAAGCGCTGACTCCCTTGGTCCCGCAAACTGCAGGAAGCGAGCCCGTCAATCTGCACACTTGCACATGTTTGGGCTTTTACCAGTGATGGGATAGCCTCTTCGGCCGGGTTATTTATCCACTTCGGCCGATAAGCATGATGCACTCCCCCTATCAGCTATGCGATGGTGATACTCCACTACGGTGCATTCAGGACATAGAGATAACCGTGAATTTCATTGAGATGGAGAACATCCGGCCGAGGACCATTTGGGCCGACGACCTTTTCGCGTCTGATGGGGCTGCAGGTTGGTCGTCCACATATAACGCCCTGGGTTTCGTTACAGGTTTCACAATTCAACCACACTCTTCATAACCACGCGACTGAATCATTTATGCAGGCCACTAGTCAAGCCAGCAAGGAAGATTATAGAGCGGATGACTACAATAGAACAGCGTCGTTTGTTTATTCAGAAGAATTCACGTCACCGATACTCAGGTGTCTGAATCCCAGCGAAGGCGACCGAATTATCGACCTTGGTTGCGGAAGCGGCGAGCTGACGGTCAAAATCCAAGATGCCGTTGGTCCCAAGGGTTTTGTCGTCGGTGTAGACCACAGTCAGGACATGGTTCGCCAGTTTTACTTGCAAACACCCATCACCTATGTAACGAGTCGTCTAGCTGGCCAAAGCGTCCGAAAACGGGGTGAGGAACCTGGTGCTGTGCGACATTCAGGATCTTCACATACCCTCGGGCTTGGCCGAGGCTAAGTCTTTTGATGCGGCATTTAGCAACGCGGCTTTGCACTGGTGCAAGCAAAACCCTTCTGGGGTGCTGAATGGCATCAAACGCGTGTTGAAAGATGGCGGTAGATTCATTTGCGAGATGGGCGGGTACCTCAACTGTACCGGTAGGTCTCAGCATCTTGCCGCATCAAAGTAACTCAAGCAACAGCCAGGGGTACGCCTCTCCCTGCATCACGCCTTGAGAAAACGCGGGTTAGAGCCGGAGAAGATCGATCCTTGGTACTTCCCCTCAGTGAAGGAGTACCGTAAGGTCTGTCGGTGTAACTGCGTCTAGCCGCCTCCCACGATTCACGACCATCCATCGCTAGCTCCTGGAAGATACTGGCTTTCGGGTAGACACCATAGCCTTAGTTCCAAGGATAACGTCGCTCAATGGGGACGGACTACGTGACTGGCTGCAACTTTTCGCTCGTGGGACTTTTTTGAAGGCTCTAGGTGATGAAGATGCCGCGGAGATTATGGACGAGGTTACCCAGATGTGTGCGGTGGATTTGAAGGATGCAGAAGGAAACTGGTCGGTGATGTATGTCAGGTTAAGATTCTCAGCAACTCTGCAATTGTGAGCGTCTGGCAACGCGGTGCCTCCACCTGATCAGAAAGAGGCGTTGTCTCTATCTTCTTCGCAATTTACTGTAACCTTGTCGGGTAGGTTACACCGTTGCACTGCCCGTATGTTTATGAGAAAGACCGTTTAGCCATGTAAGTCTACATATGACCGTGTTTCATCTGGAGATTTAGAGAGAAGAGTGGTGCCAACGTGGGGCCAATACATTGATCCGTAGTACAAATCGAATTGACAAGCCCGGGAGCGTGACCACGCGGACGTCCGAAGTCCGAGAAGTGGCCACCAGCATCAATTTTCCGCGATGAGGCCTTCTACCGTTCGTCTGCTCAACATTCTCGTGCCAGTCAAACGGTGAGTCTCAGTAAAATAGTGGGACTTAATTCATGGTAGAATATCTGTTACAGGGCTGTGGACTTCGCAGTCAAGATCCGCGTGAACCCAGAGCAGACTGGTGTGGACCTCAATGTGAAGCATTCTATGGTGCGTCATCATCCAGTTCCGTTTGCCGGACTCGCTCAGACTTCATGTACAGAACCCGTTCGACGAAATTGGTGCGTTCCCTCTGTTCAGGATCGCACCGCGGGCACCTTGTCACGAATTCTCTCAGCCGTCGAAGAGGCCGTCCGACTCCGGGAACGCCTCAAAGATGCTGTCAAGTCCATTAAGGTCGTTACTGTTGGACCCCCCCAAGGCCGTGGAGACACTTCGCACTGCGCTTGCAATGGGTGCCGACTCTGCTATCCACGTCGAGATTCCCGAAGGTACTCCATCTCCCGAACCACTCGCGGTTGCAAAGACCCTTCGCGAACTTGTCGCACGCCAGAAAGAAGGCGTCGACATGATAATCATGGGGAAGCAGGCTATTGACGACGACGCGGGGCAAACGGGTCAAATGCTTGCGGGACTTATGGATTGGGCGCAAGCAACATTTGCGAGCAAGGTAGACGTAGATGTATCCACGAAAGTGGCCAACGTGACAAGAGAAATTGACGGAGGATTGGAACAATTGAAGTGTCGATTGCCTATTGTCATCACCACAGACCTCCGGTGAGCCTTCGGAAAATACTCGATCGTCGTTTTCTGACCGCGCGACTTTTCTTTGCAGACTTAACGGTAAGTATCCGACGAATAGAATCGTTGACCAAGTTAAACCGTATGCCTTGCAGAACCCAGATACGCATCGCTACCCAACATCATGAAGGCAAAGAAGAAACCGATCGAAAAATTCACGCCTGCAGACCTCGGTGTTGATCTCGCCCCTCGGTTACAAACTCTCAAAGTCACAGAACCACCTAAACGCGTTGGTGGGGGAAAGGTGGGTATATTCGTATATTTGCATTTCCCAACTCACAAACTGGAATCATGGAAGGTAGCTAACGTCGATGAGCTGCTGGCGAAGCTCAAGGAAGCTGGGATCACTCCTAAGGGGGCATGAGAACATCCTGTACCATTGTTATCCAAATAATATCTGCACTGATTCTAGAAACATTCGTTGGTGACGGTTACTCTCGGGGCACTAAGTTCTCGACAACAAGCGCGATACTACTACACAAGAAATGGAAGGGAACGACGAAAAATATGGGACCAATATCGACCAAAGCGGTTGACTTGGGATTGGCTTTTTTTTGCTTTCTATTTTGACTTTTTCTGTTTTATTTTTGTTTTCTGATGTTATGTTGAAGTTGCTAACGAGTAAACATGATGAGGCTTCGGTAACAAGCGATGGACTGTGAGTAGGGATGGTAATAGCTACATAGAAAGGTGGTGGGCACAACGCGGAAAGATATGTTGGAGTGCGGAGAAAGGAACGGGATAAGTGGATAACAGCTCACTCGCAATACTGTTAACTCAATTTATCAAGTTGATCTTGGGGTTGAGTCGGAGGTCTCTGTAGTTGTTGGGGACCCGCTGCTCGTGTTCTCGACGCCCTTGTCCTCCATTAGCAAAATGAATAAACTCGAGAAATAAGGAGTGTACAAACCTTGGAACGGCACGCCGGACAGTTGTTCCTGCCAGTCTCGAGCCACCTATCTACACAAGCTCGGTGAAAAGCATGTTTACATGTCAACACACGAATGTGTTCTTCAGGAGCGTAGTCCTCCAGACATATCAGACACTGTACCAAATAATTAGTTCAGCTTTCACCCGGAAAAACGGACGGAAAATTTCACCTACCCTTTCGACACAATTACTAGAGATGCGTTCTGTCTTTTCGTATTCCTCCAAGGACGAAGACTGGATCACTTCCAACCCAGACCTTTCGATGTCCTCCCTGGAGGCTGTGGGTGGCTTTACTTGACCGAGGAACTCTGCTAGCTCCCTAATATGGTCGAACGAATGAAAAAAAGGCCCCGTGGTATCGACACTACGTACCATAAGGCTTCGAACGAGTCCAAGTTGCCACCCATGATTATATGGTGATCATTTGAAGAAAACCCTGCAACCCAAAGGCGCAGAGCTGCATTAGTTACTGTTCCCCTTTGCCCATGTTAAAAAAAAGGGGGGAGGATGGACGGACCGCCGATTACATAAATGAGAAGTGTTTGGGAGGCCAGTGTCTCTCCTGTTACGGCACCTGTCGATGCTGCATTATTCTGCCTGGCGCGT
Organism: Pisolithus marmoratus; assembly: GCA_024613145.1. Taxonomy (NCBI): domain Eukaryota; kingdom Fungi; phylum Basidiomycota; class Agaricomycetes; order Boletales; family Pisolithaceae; genus Pisolithus; species Pisolithus marmoratus. The sequence continues at coordinate 20,673 of JANFAE010000708.1, read as the reverse complement.
GTCAAGTTTCTGAGCACGTCAAAAGCGCGATTTTGCCATGTGCGTGGTTGAGGGGATTGCTGTGCTTGTGCTGGGAGGAACCCATCCTGCGGAGAGCTTTCTTGTGAGGACACATTCTGCTGATTTGCAAGAAGTCCTGGGGAGAAGTGGTTGCCCAGGGCAGACGAGAGAGGGTCGGGGACATTGAGGGCGTCCGGGAACCCATCAAGTTCCAATGTATCGTCTCCGTCATCGATTGAACGGATACGCCCATGAAAGTGCTGGTGGTGAAGCGGATCATGAAAGTGTGCGGGATGGGGAGACTCCCAACCTGTGGTGGGAGGCTGTAAACCAATGACAACGATAGGTATGATCAAGTTAGATCGAGTTCCTGCTCCTGCACCTGTCGGCAGGGAGGACGGGGGAGAATCGCCTTCGGTAGGCGGGTGTGGTACCGCATCGACTGGGAAGGATGGGGTGGAATTGAGTGTCTCAGACATACCTGGTGTATGGGTTGTAGATGGGAGAGAGGGAAAAGGGTCCTGGGCGAGCTCAGCGCCAAGGACGTGTTGCCCGTCGCCACGAGGTGTTCCACCACTATTTCTATTGTCACCATCACAGGCAACTTGCGAGGAGGAAGCAGCATTGAAGTCAGCTCCTGTAGCGAGTCAGCACGTGAGTTGGGTGTAGAGTAAGAAGACGATGGCGAAGACGTTGTCACTTGAGCATAAGTGCGCGGCTGCGACCGCCCAGGTGATGGAGACACAGGTTGGTGGGCGTCGGTTGGTGCTGTGGCCACTGAAGATCGAGACCTACGCCACCAGTTGCTACCACTTCTCGACGTACGTTCCCGGCGAGTAGAGGAACCTAGTGAGAAAGGGAGACGGAAGGGCATTACTGCAAATTACGATATGACCGGGAGTCTCCGAGTTGACGAGGACGTGCGCTGCAAATGCACTAGACTATCTAGTAATGACCACCTGTACGCAAACAGGCCTGGTCAACGGCGTTGACAGCGTCGACTACACTGATGCTGGCTTGCAGTTGGAGTTGACAAGCAGGAAGATGGCAGAAACACGGCCACCACACGCAAGCAGGAAATCTTACGTAACCCACGCAGCTTTGATTGTTTCATCTCGAAGTACTATATTAGCACAGCGCTACGATGGCTCCGAAAGTTCTTCTGGTAGTCAGTAAGCACGTCATCGTGGTGCTCAGTAAGCATATCTAACACGCTTGTTTTTAGAATGACGATGGTCCACCCGGGCCAGATTCGCCATACATTTTTGGCTTTTACAAGCACCTAATCAAAGATCTCGGTGAGCAGCGTTGGCGGTAGCTTACAGATTCACCTGGTTGATGCTGAGACTGTTCTGACAGGTTGGGACGTCAAGGTAGTCATCCCTAGCTCACAAAAGTCATGGATCGGTATGAGGGGGGCATTCAGATTGACGTGTACTGGTCATTCATTACAGCCGACAGGCAAGTCGTACCACATCACGGAAATTACACGGGGAAGATACTTCTATCCAAGGGAACCAGGTAAACAAGATCGCAGCTGTAGACGGGACATGGTATCTTACATGTGCCCTCACAGACGGCTTACAGGGCGAAACGTCACCGGTTCCTAGAGAGGGAACCGACGGCACAGACGAATGGATTCTCCTAGACGGTGTAAAGCCAATCCCGTTACTGCGTGTGTACCGGTGTTGACCTTGCATGCTCTCCAGACCCCTGCATCGTGTACCAATATATCCTTGCATAATCTATATCCGGGCCAAATAGATCTTGTGGTGAGTTACCCTCTCGTTGAAGTGGTGTGGTCGGTCTACCCTGCCAGCATAGATCTCCGGACCGAACTTCGGCAGGAACACATCTGGTCAGTTTCAAAAAGGCTGAATCAAACACTCTTTGACTCCATTCTACAGCTGCCTTTTCGCTTTCTTCGGGTACTGTAGGTGGGGCCATGTCTGGCGCCCTCTCCCGCACGCGTGCCATAGCAATCTCTTATGGGATTGTTCATCACTTTACTCCAACAGAATGGATCGAGCCCGCACACCTGCTGGCCACACGCATCATAAAATACCTGTGGGACAACTGGGGAAGAGATACGCGAAACGGCAAAGTGGATCTCTACACTGTGAATATACCGATGATACCTCAACTTGCTACTCCTGACGGACTAGACACGTGTTGGGCATCTATGTGGCGGAACTCATACGGACGATTGTTCAAGGCTTTGGATGAAAGTCAAGACATGGGAGTTTTATCCTTCGAATGGGCCCCGGATGTCAGGCCTCTGATATCTTCTGACGTATCTATGCTTCCTGTTGGAAGTGATGGATGGGCATTTGGCATGGGCTATGCCACTATCACACCCCTGATGGCTTGTTACGCTGAGGCAGATAGTAGTGAAGACACGATCCTTCCTAAAAGACCAAGGTTGCTGAAGTTGTAGGTCTTGCATAAGCCAGGCAGCAGGAACAAGCAATCCCGAGTTAAGTAACCGCTGTTAGGTAGCTTAGCACCACATGTCAAGCAGGTGCTACTGTGCCACAGCAATGTATAGTCTTCACAAGATTCGGAATGGGAGGGTGATAAACAATTCGACGCTTATAGCCCAACGATCTTGGAGCGGTACTGCCATCTCCCGATGCGTCGGCGTCCATTCATATACATGCCTGCTCGTATTGCAACTTGATGGCCGAGGCTTGTCATCGCAGGGTGGCATTCTGGAGGTTGTCTAAATCTCTTGCGGTTGAATGTATCAGTAGTATCTTAGATGAAGCTTTCGGCTGAGAGACACGACACATTCCATCTTACCCTCGTAGTCACCAGGAAAACATGTGATTCCGTAGAGGCCAATAACCGACAAACCGACAGGCCAGCAGTGTGTAGTGTGGATTGCGGCGTGCATCAGTGAGTGCTCACGGCGGAATATAAAGCGATGGAACGGAACTACGGGTGCCCTTTGTAGGATGAAACTGTTGCAATGGCTGCCGGACATGCGTATAAAATTCACCTCGAGGAGTTTGGCATATTAGAGCGATGGAGGGAATCTAACCCTAACCTAACAACCCTGACCATTATTACATTACATAACCTAAATCAAATAGCCTAAGACTAAAACACTCGATTGGACATGTCGGCGGGCCTTTCTCCAGGTCCTACCTGGACCACTCTACGAGGTGCGTCGTCACGGTCATACACTGTCTGGTACTCCAAACGAAAAACTTCCTTTAATATCTGTAGAATCAGCTAATACACCATCTGTTATGCGTTCTAGTGACGACGATGGTGATGACGAACTGGAAGTAGAGAATGAATTAACGGAAACGCCTCTTCACAAGCGCAAGGCCCAGTACAGTCCTTCCCATGCCCTCCGTGCTAACAAATTTCCGCGCCTTGGGCTCGGAGAACCATCTAGCACCGATCGTGGGGCGCAGGGTATGGAGAGTGACGATGATGAGGAGACTGGTCGCTCGAGCGCACGGCCTTCGGTGAACGCGTCACGCACCCTGTCAACGCGCGCGATAGGCAACTTCACATCTTCAAAACCTGCTGTCTTCGGAAGTTCCAGTTCGGACGAGTTTGGAGGAACATTGACTCAGGTCATTAGACAGGCGAATACGAAGGACAGGCTTGACGTGGAGAGGAAAGACAAGGGTACTGGGGTGCGGAGGGACCCACGGCGTGATGGACCTGTGACCACCCACCGTGTCGTTGCTCGCAAACACGTAAATGGTCGTCCACGGGTCTCGACCGGGTCACTATTGCGCGGCGCTCAGAAATCCAGTATGTGTATTTTTTCCCTTGCTTCACCACTTCCTATGGTTCCATCCGCCTTCCCTGTTCGCTCCGGTGTATTGCATGTCCAACGTTGTTCATCTTACCTTCCAGACAATCCAGATTCTCCTGCTCGCACGCGTGTCCGACCAAAAAGGAAGGGTAGGTCCTATTACTACGTAGTAGCTGATTTGATTCCCACATACGCATCTCTCGTAACAGCCATTGTAGTCAACCGGAACGCTCCACTGGCACACTTCCGTCCGCTTGATACTGCAAGGCGGCGAAGCAATCCTGAAGTAATTGAACTCACTGACTCCGACGGAAGGCGTAGTCCGCATGGTACAGGTGCGGTTCTTGGAAATAGCGCAGCTATGTTCAACTATCCCGAGGATCCAATAATCATATCAAGTGGTTCGGAAGGCAATTCTCCGCGTTCCCGCGCACGTGTGCGGCGCCGAAGCGCCCCCACACCTTATAGTGCAAAGAAATATCACAGCATGGTACCTCGCTGTGATCCGGATTTCATAACCATTTTAGATAGCGACGATGACGGCACGGTAGCTACGTTTTCCGTTGTCCCGAACAATCGACAACCCACGGCAACTCCACCATCTGTTAGTACCACCGTCGTTGGAACACAACCAGAGGGAAGCTCGGAACGACAGTCTATTTCCGTGCCTGAGCTTGGTAGCAGCATCATCACTGAAGATGCGGTAAATCCTGACCCCGTTGGTTCAATTCCCGGCGACGACATGGACGTTGGCTCTCGTCCTACTCCATCGGCATTCCCAGAGCCTTCATCACCTCGCACTTGTTCTACCCCTACATCTCCAGGACAACCTTATATCAATGATACACGTGAGTGCGCCTTCCTGCCGGTCAGTCCACAGACAAGAATGGCCACAGTCGATCGCGCGTTCGGCAACATCGACCTCGACTTTGACAATGCAGGCGACGGTATGGCGGATACGGGTCTGGATATGGGTGTCGACGGACAGAATCCAACGGAGGCATGCGAGGACTGGCACGACGCGAAGGATCTGCAGGTCAACACAGACGTCACAGCGGAGGAGCCTGGTGGAAATGAAAATAGCAGAGAGACCTTACAAAGCTCCCTTGGATCAAAGACGATTGCGCGCAGCAGTATCAAGCCTTCCGACAAAGTGGGGACTGCTTCATACGATGCATCAGTACTGCTACAGTCCTCGACTCAAGTTCAGTCTTCCATGCTGTTCTCGAACACTGCTACCGGTCAAGTTCTTGGCACGACTTCTGAGCAAGTTCTGAAAGTTCAATCTATTTCCAAGGACTTTGTTCTGCCTGATGTGTCATCTTACTCTGTGCGGTTCAATCGTCCAGAGAGCTCACAAAGCTCTTTTTTCTCTCGTGCTTTTGGGCCAAGTACCTCAACTCAGCCTTCCACAATACCGTTGTATTCCAAGGAGAATATAGTTGAGCAGTCCGTGCCTTGCAATGGCGCATTCATAGAGGTGAGTGACTCAGGATCGGCATAAATGAGGGGCCAGATACCTATATGAACGGAACAGGCTCAGGTACCAAGATCAGACACGGGAGTTTCTCTTTCGGTAGCAAAATTGGCGAAGGAACACCCTGGTGCTGGGGATCCTTCGCAAACGTCCACAAGTACTCTTGCGGCACTTTCTGAACCATCAGCACAGAATGCCTCTGTCCCTCTGACATCGGAAGTAAACATGTTAACTACAACGCTGGAGACGGAGATACCCTTGTCAACAGGAGGTCTATCTGTGAGGTTAGCATCACCACCTAGGGAGTGTAAACACCATATATCACCTTCTGGGTTTTCTAGGTCCAAGAATTCCATTCTTCCTTCCTGCAAACAATATCCATCACATTCTGCACAACCCTCGGCCACGCTATCGCCTGTTGAGTCTCCCAAACCACCATTGAGATCAACGTCTGCTACTCTAGCTGAACAATCCATCTCGACCTCTTCCTGCCCACCAACCCCGCTGCCGTGCAGACCGCCACCTCTTTCGAATGCATCTCTCGTTGATACATTTAACCAGATTCGGCGGGATCACCTGCAGGCGAAAGTGGCTCGCCAAAAGAGCAAGGAACCTGCCTTTCAGTCAGAGAAGAAACTGGAACAAACAACCTCCCAGCTACTCGTTTCCAATGAAGTTGAGCCTCCATCTACTCCTTCCCAATCACAAGTATCACGGGAGTCCCAATTCCGTCCGCAGTCGCCTCAGATCTCCAGGGAATCGGCTTCACTTACTCCCTTGCGTTCACTGCTTCATGACAAGCGATCAAGTTCGGGGCCAAAACCTTTCCTATCTGAACCGATGACAAATTCGGCGTCCAGATCTGTGTCTGAATCATCAAACTCTACTACAGGCTTGACTACGATGGAGCCTTCCCCGCACCTTCTAGTTGATGTTCCCAACCTCGCTACGACTACAACTGCCACCTCCGCATCAATTGTTACACCACATTCAGCGAGCCCCATCTTCCCGCGTCGCGTTCCGGCTTCATTCGAGGAGTTCATATCTAAGTCACCTGCCACACAGCGATCCCCTTTGACTCAGATACGGCGTGACGGACCATCTCCGTCGCAACGCTCGCCTCGGCGATCAATTGGTGTTCCCTTCGAGAGATTCATCGTCAAGACGCCACGCCACGGAAATGGTACGTTAGCTTCTGGAGAGTCCGATCTCCGGGCTTCATCGTCGTCAGCAGCCCATGGGGCAAGCGTATGCTCGTCTTCGCAGCTCCATGGCGTGCATGGCGAAGCGGTCGAGGAAAGCCAGTGGCCACAAAATGACGGTTCACAGAATGACTGTGTTGTCGACGACCAAACCAGTGTTGAGGTGCAAACTGACCACCCCCACACTGGTTTTGATGCTGACCAGTTACTCGAACTGGCTGATGTCCACCTCGAACCTGATGAGCCCGAAACCCACCCGCCCTCGGAAGGATATCCCGGGCCTCTAACAAAGGTATGGGTGAAGTATCCCTAAGCGGTTAGATTACTAAAGCAAACTCTGATAGTCTGATATACGTACCACGGACGTCGAAATGGCTGCTGTAGCCGAAGGTGATCTCGTGGATCTGACTCTACCTACCAGAGAGCCAGACTCGGTCGCGGCCCACAGAGATAGCTTGATACTAGACCACCAAACATCAGCGATGACACCGGATAGTGGCGATCCCAGCTTAGCTCCAGCGGATACAAGGGTAGATGTAAGGGTTAACCCGGCAATGGGGCGCGTTTCTCATAGCTCACAGGAAACCATGCCCGAAGACAACCATTTACCGGTCGGAAGCAGGTCCGCTGTATTACCCAAAGCTGCCTCCAGGCATTCCGTCCGTCGGCGCTCCCCTCATCATCGTTCCCTGTCTAGGTCCCAGTCCTCTGCGGAACTATTGCTGATGGATACCGTTGCTACCACAGATGCTATCAAACGGCAAGAGCAGCCCCTATCCATTGGTGCCGTTGAGTACATTGGTGGCTATCCTATCTTAACTTGGCAATCCTTTTCGGCATCTCAACGATTTCTCCCACCCAAGTATCACCGCGCCAAGGATCTTCCTCATAGCTTGCAAGACCGCATGAATGCCTTGCCCAAATCATATCGTAATTCAGAGTTTGCTCGCATGGTTTTTGAAGAGATGATTCTAGAAGCCATGGATGACGAGCCCAATGCTCCGCCTATCAAAATATACGACAACGGTATAGGAAAAGAGATGACTCCGCCATGGGAATTTGTATACACGAACAAGATGTGGTTCGGAGAAGGCGTGCCACCTCCTGATGTTCGCAATCTTGTGAGCTGCGGGTGTCGAGGCAAGTGCGATCCGAAGTCAAAAACGTGCGCATGCGCAAAACGCCAGTGGCAATGGCTTGAACCGTACATCCGCGACGGTTTGTTTCCGGCAACATGGCCTGGATCTCCATTTGTTTATGACAGTAAGGGGGTTCTGCAACGGGAAGGGTGCCCTATCTTCGAGTGCAACCAATTCTGTGATTGCGATGAGGATTGTCCGAATCGGGTAAGGCCTAGGTCCTTCCTTGCAGGTGAAGTAGTAATCGCATTGTATTGAAAGGTCGTTCAAAATGGGAGGATGTGGCCAGTCAATATCGTTAGGACAGAACGGAAAGGCTGGGGTATGTAGGAAATATTGAAGGTGTCCAATGCAAAACTGATATTGGGATAGGAGTATTCGCGGGCCCAAAGAGGATACCAAGAGGGTCATACGTTGGTACATACACAGGAGAGCTCCTGACTGAACAGGAGGGAGAGGCCCGCGGATTGTGCGTGGTGGAATTTGCTGAGTTCTTGCTGTTTAACCCGATCACAGAGTCTACAACGTTTTTGGTCGCACATACTTATTTACAATCGATTTTCACCACCTCAAGCTCGGTCTCAAGGATGAAGATGACTACGAGAACATGTATACTGTAGACGCTTACCACGCAGGAAATGTACGTTCCAGTATCTTAACGAAGCTTTTTGACTGATTGTTTCCTAGTTCACGCGGTTCTTGGTATATTCCCGTCCCTTCCTCCCATATGTCAACTGACGCTGCTGTAGAACCACAGCTGTGATCCTAATTGTGAAATTACCGCTTGCTACATCAATGATGCGGATATCAACAAGCCTTTACTGGCTGTATTTACCATCCGTGACATCGAACCATGGGAAGAACTCTGTTTTTCGTACTATGGGGATACGGAGGTGAGTAGGATGTAACTTCACCTACGAATTCATCGTCCAAATGGTGTCTAGGCAAAGAGGGAATCGCTGGCGGAGCAGCAAGCCAACGGCAAGCTGACAACCCGCGACGACGCCGTGTACGTGGCGTGTTCGTGCGGGAGTGCAAATTGCATTGGAAAATTGTTTTAAGGCTGTGTTTATGGATATCTATGAAAGCACGCTGGGTATTGTAATTGTTTGCCTATTCAATCCCAGTGCCTCACAAGGGTACTGTAGAGGGCAATTGCTCGTGATTGGAGATATTCACTTCACAGGCTCAGCTTAGTCCCAGATACGCCTTGCAAAGGGTGGGCACTTACTGACTTGCTTCAGACCTGAACATGTCTATGGCAGTTCAAGCGATGATTGCAAGGGGGAGTTGAAATGCGGATTCCGATGCAAATTTCTGGGCAACGTATGGTTTCCGTTGGACTCACCTTGTGCATGACAGTGAAACGGAGTGGTGAAGGAATCACAGACCATCAACACAGTAGAATTCTGCTATCTAAATAGGAAAGAAGTGCGATACGTCACGGACTGGGAACCGCGCAAGCCCCCCCGGACCTTCAGTGCGCGTGGTTCTTGTGATGCTCTGTTCAATGTTTAGTATAGGTCAGGAAATACAAGTGAAGTATCACTCACTCAAGTGCACTGTATGTGAGACGGACTGATCAGCGACTTTAAAAATGAAACACATGAGAATACACAAACTCTGGTAGTCAATAGTATACCCAAGCCCGAAGAGGCCAAGGATGACCCAAACAGCAGGTGCTGCTGAGGCATTCTTCCCGTTAAAGTACCTTGCTTTTACGCCCCCAGCTGGACTTGGTGCCGGCCCTTTTGGAAGCCTTGAGTAGAAATTTACGAGGGGTGCTAGCCCTTCACCCGAACCTGCCGACTGAGGAGGGCTTCAGGAATGCTAAGGATACTGCTAACAATCTGAGCATACCACAAGTTTCGGTGTGGCAATTTTGGGAGGAATAAGGTTCCCCAGCTGGCGGCGGACAAGGGAGGGCTGCATACTTGGTTTGTAGTCTGACGAGCAGCTGCAGAACTTGCGGTGAGAGTCGGACTGTTTGTTTGTTCCTGCTTGGGTGTCATTCAATCTGCTTATGTAACTTCAGTGAGCGTAATATTCCGCTGAATTTATCCCCAATTCCAATTTCCGAGTTACTCTGAAGCGTATAGTCAATCAATCCAAACCAACCCAGGTGACACGCGACAGTCCCTCGGCGACTCCAATATCTCAAGTGAAGATATCGTTTCTCAGGTAGCACTAGACACCAACCCATCTATGTTATGAACATAGAAAAACAGCGGTAAGTAAGGCCAAGAAATATACTACAGCCACTGGACTGAAACACGAGGAAGTAATGCATGAAGTTTGCATGAGATGAACAGAAAAATCTAGTAATCAGTGACCACTGACCAGTGGCAGAGGAACACCATGCCCTATAATTTCTTCTTCCTTTTCATAGATGACAGCGTGTACCGCACCCCGTCGCCCGTGGCCCGATGGTCCGTCCAACCCACTCAAACCATGACCCCTCACAGCGATCAACGCAGAACCACATGCGTGTGACTCGTAGGGGGCTCTGCTTCGCAGTGTTCGGCTTCGCGGCTGAGACAGACGAGATGCATCAAAGCCGCATGGTCAGGTAAACACCAAATCACACACCTCTCAAATGTGCATGGGAGACGACAAGCATAAGCATAAAGTGTCGCACGGGTCGTTTTGCAGGGTGCCTAACTTTTCTGGCAGACAAAACCCTCCCCCTTCGCGAGAGTCACTGGATCCAACTGGTTGGGTCCAAACGAGTCTATAGCCTCACGACCTGCTCCTGCCACCCCGCTAGGTAGGCTCGTTTAACTCACGATGTTATTTGCTATTTCACCCTTCCAGGTTACGTCGCGCTACCCCGTCTGTGCCGCAAAATTTCTGTGAGGCCATGTTTTTTTTTGTTCTGAATTTAAGTGCGCGAGGGCGCGTGGTCCTACGTCGCACTAAACTAACTAATGACAATCTGACTCGGGCCTCCTGTGGCCTGCTACCGGTGCATGAATGCCCTACTGGCAGAGCTCGTGCTCTCCAGCAGTTCTCCGTTTCCGCAGGCCGTTTTAGACACCATACCTTGTGTGCTGGAGGGAGGTGAGGCCATTTTGTTGCCTATTTCTGCCTATTTTATTATCCTTCATGTTTCTGGAGTGCCTGACATCAATCGGCAGGTGCACTTGTCCATTTTTATTCCACGTAGCACACGGTAGTGTCTCCTTTATGCTACACATACACGTGTCAGGGCTATATTATTACTTGTATTGACTTCCGCCAAAGTTTTTCTCTGCACCAAAGGATCAGACACCCTGCAAAAGGGACTTGCAGACACTTCCTACGGACATTACACACACACACATCCAAATTGTATGGACATACTACACAGCTGGTTTCTGGAAGACTCGAATCAGCTTGCGTACGTTTCACAACACAACGTTAGTAGAACCTGAAACGGATGTATTACGAGCCTAAATTTCTAATTGATCGTGGCGGACACACTTACTGATGCAGAACGGCGCAGGTCATCATTGAACCAACTCCAGACACGGAGTCCAATGGCACCCAACTCATCTTCGAAAGCATGAACATCGTGTCTTACAGTACCTATTGGACGTTAAAGGTGGCTGTGGCAAGCAGAAGAGGAAGGCCGTCTGATGTGGACGTGTCTATATTTAGTACATGCATGTCTGGCTATTTATGTTCCGTCCCCCTAAGCAGCTCATAGGTGGTGGGAACACGTGACCATTATTTGGCAAATATCTCCCCTCACCAGCGTTCGATGGTATTAATATAAAGGTAAGTTTCCTCCCTAAATCATTCACCGACTAACACCATGGTCATTCTCAGTTCCCCTAGGCTGCTGGCATTTATCGCCTTGATTGGTACATCGGGAGTGTGGGCACTCTGGCCCATCCCAGCTTCTTTAGAAACTGGCACAGCCGCGTTGACACTACCCCCCGACTTTACCATCGATGTCGGAGTCCCCAACGCGCCATTGGACCTTCTTCAAGCAGTTTCTCAAACTCAGTCATACCTTGAGAACGACAAGCTTGGCCGCCTGGTGATTGGACGAGGTGCTAACGATAGTTATGCCATTCAGAATGGAAAGCCACTCTCAACCTTGAAGCTGACGCTTGCGGAAGGCAGTCAAGTTGGAAGTATCTCTTCCGAGGCTGTAAAGTCCATTGGCACTCGCAGTGAAGAATACACCCTCATCATTCCTCAAGACGGGAGCCAAGCGACCTTGACAGCGAACTCCACGCTTGGCCTCTACAGGGGGCTCACCACTTTTACCCAGTTGTGGTACTATTACGATGAGGTGATCTACACTCTTCTTGCCCCTGTAAAGATCGTCGACGAACCTGCCTATGTAAGCATGAATACTCTGCAGCAGCTGATCCATTCTCTCAAGACCTTTCCAGCCCTACCGCGGTTTTGCACTTGATACGGCTAGGAATTAGTGCGTCTTCAACGGCTCACCGACTATACCAAATTAATGAGATCTTCAGCTTTCCTGTTACAGACCTAGCCAGAACTTTGGATGCAATGAGCTGGGTCAAGTTAAACACATTTCACTGGCATATCACAGATAGTCAGAGTTTCCCTCTCCAAGTTTCTCAGTATCCAGAACTTGCCAATAACGGTGCATACTCCCCCCAAGAGGTGTACACAGAAAGTGATGTACAGTATATAGTGTCATACGCGGCTGCGGTAGGTGCTTATAAGATCTTCGCTAAAATATTGGTTAACATTCGCCAGCGTGGTATTGACGTGCTGCTAGTGCGTGAGCCTTGTATCACAGATAGTTCATATCTCATTCCAAAAACATAGGAAATCGATACTCCCGGTCACACTGCGATCATCGGAGCTTCTTACCCCGATTATGTAGCTTGCTTCGATGCATCACCCTGGGCCACCTACGCAAACGAACCCCCTGCCGGCCAACTTCGCTTCGCAGTGCCCGAAGTAGTCAACTTTACTGCGTCTCTGCTGTCCAGCGTTGCTCAAACCCTCGTGTCCAAATACTTTAGCACTGGGGGCGACGAGCTAAACACGAACTGCTACGTAAACGACTCTGTGACGCAGCAGCAGCTCAACCGAACAAATATGACCCTTAACGTTGCACTCGATACCTTCACGCAAGCGACACATGGGGCACTCGTTGCCCAAGGGAAGACACCAGTGGTCTGGGAAGAGATGGTTTTGAATTGGAACCTCACCTTGTCAAACGAAACAATTGTAATGTAGGCGTTTTGGTCACGCCACCAGGATGTAGCAACGCTGATCGGGTGCAGGGTCTGGATCTCCTCAGCAGACGCTGCAGCCGTGGTTGAGAAAGGGTTCCGTATCATCCAAGCACCCTCTGATTACTTTTACCTGGTGAGTTCTCTGCATTCGATGTTTCACGTAACTACAACCACGACCCACTGGCATCAGGACTGCGGTGCTGGAGGGTGGCTTGGAAACTATTCGACAGGGTGAGTGCTGTCAAGTTAGTGTGTATAGCCCTGTGCACCTTATACTTCGCATTAGGAATAGCTGGTGCGATCCATTCAAGACATGGTCTGAGGTAGGCTCTTAATCAACCAGCAACCCTCATGGGTACTTAGCATTCCCAGTCTTACACGTTTGATCCCCTTGCCAACTTGACGGAGGCGCAATACCCTCTCGTTCTTGGTGGTGAGTCAGACATCAGGGTATCAAAAGTTCTGGCTGAGATCCCCGTTGCAGGGGAGCAACTCCTCTGGACAGAACAATCAGGCCCCCAAAACCTCGATCCCATTGTGTGGCCTCGAGCTGCATCTTCTGCTGAGATCTTCTGGAGTGCTAGGCAGCCAGGTGGAGCTCCACTGAATGTCTCAGAGGCACTTCCGCGTTTACAGGCAAGCTACATCTAAATTGCTCATTCCCACGCATGTGTTTTACTCGTAAACAGGACATTCGGTACAGAATGGTCCAACGAGGTGTCAATGCTATACAACTCCAACCCCAGTGGTGTGCTCTGCGTCCACACGCATGCGATTTGAATGCATAAGTGGGTTATGCGAGTTATCACGTCCCACTCGCCATAATCGAAAATACCCGGTCCGATATCCCTAATGATGTCTAAGATGCGGGCGATGTGTATTATGTACTAAAGGTCAACGTGCTTTCTCTGATATGTAAGCGCACGCTACGCTCGGACGGCCACTCGAATTTTATCCACTCAAGAGTATCCGGAACGGACATGTTTGCTAACAATTGCCATGTTAGGATGAGCATGCATGTGTGACAGAGAACATACCTTCTTCACCCACATTGAACCCTAGGGTCTTGTACGGTTGCGATCCAGCATTTCCCTGACGAGGGGGCGCACCAGGGTGGAAAAAGCTTGTGAAACTTGAACCCACTTTCCACACAAGTACAGTCCCTTCCTCGAGTGAAACTGTGACGAGCCTACGGCCATCTGGTGAGAATGAGCACGCCGTCGGTTGCTTTTTGTGGCCCTCCAGGATATACAATTGAGTTGCAGTCTTGAGGTCATACATGATGAAGGCGCCTTCACATGTCCCGACCGCGAGACGTTGGGTAGCCATGTGAAAATCCACCGTCGGGAATCTGTGAATCGCATCAAGCATCAAAAAGGGTGACATGAGAATGACCCACGTTTTTACAACATAACCGATGATTTCTGTAGCCGTGTCATGAACGGCATCACGACTCGAAGTCGAATTAGGGTCTAATGACTTCACTACCGCTTCCATCAAGCGGGGAAGATTTGAATACAATAGTAAAGGTTTCTGCAGGTGCGTCCAACTTCGAGGCTTCATGATGAATGGGTACGGCACACGAACCTTCCGAGTGAGCAACGCCACTAACTGCATCACAATTTTACGGTATTCGAGACTTTTCGGGTTCAGTATGTCGAGGGTGAGAGTCGTCATGAACAGTGGAGTGTTGGTCGACGCAATCTGCAGGATGGCCTGTCTCGCCTGTTGACTGACATTCTGCACCGAGATATTTTCTTTGCGAGAATTCACAGCGAGAGTGAACAGAGCACGTAAGATAGCCATCGCATCTGCATGACGCTGCCAGACCTGAAAGCCTCGGGTGCACAGGTCAACCGCTAATAAACGGTGGGTTGAGTCTTCCCCATGTAGATATGAGGTAACCGACTTGGAAATTTTCGTTAAAGTGCTAAAGAGATGCCTGAGCTGCTTCCCGCACAGGAAGATCAACATAACCTACTCGTTAGATAAAAGAGCATGCTTCTCGACCGATACGTATCCACATAGGAAAACGGCCAACGAAGATGCTTTGGAATCATCAATAAATCCCTCGGTGCTTGGAACTGTATTGAGGTAAGAAAGCGTTGATCTAGTGGTATCCTAAGCGTTCCACCTACGATGCTGCTCCCAAGCACTAGCCAGACCGACACTTTCCTCGCCGCTCAACCTTGCTACTCCAGCATCAACGAGGACCTTCGTTGCCTGACGTACATCACCTGAGTAATGATCAGTATGTGATGGTACTGCAGAAACGAAACTCCCGACTCGTTGTTTCAAACCACTTTCTGGCCAACCATACAAGATCTGGAGGAGTATAGTGTTGTCTTACCACAGTTGGGAGTGACGTAGCATAAAATGTAGTCACTGTCTCGCAGTCGTCGTGCAGGGCTGATACGAAGTCGTCAAAACACGAACACAGCTAGACATGTCGATACCTTCATTAAATGATAATGCCCTCAGACCGGCGACGATCGCGGCAGCTCGCAATGCAGAGGCATCGCCGGACACAGACCAAGCATTCCTCGAGTCCGAGAGGCAGCATGCGGCGGCCAATCGACCACTGAAAGCCATGTCTAAAATCCAGTTGTGAGGCACTTCTGGATACTCACCACGAGTGATCCAGGCGCCCACAGGATGTTAGAAGACCAAGTTTGCTAGCGCAGATCTCGTCTATCTCCGGACTTAATGTTGGTGTCAAAAGCAGAGATAAGAGAATACGGAGTTGGGAAAGGGGTGTCGCCCGAAGTGGACGTTTCGGGATGTAAAATTGGACGCTGTTGAAAGCTGTTGTATCCGTGGCAGTGAAAATTACAAATCGCTGGAGAGCAAGTGAGGTGACACACACTAACACTCAATAAGTGTGACAAGTTGCCTTGCTAAAAGATGCTTAAAAACACGCACCTAGTCCCCCCGATTCGTTCGAAATTGTCGAGAGGGAAAGTGATAGTTGTGACGTTTGATTATCAAGGATACTGGTAAGAGGTACCTCAGTCGCTGATATATGATTTGTTGTAAAGACGCCACGCGCACAACTCATGCCAGGAGGATTTAGTAAGTGACTCTTTAGCCTTCTCGAGATCCATCGCACGGCGAAACTCGCGAGCCTTGAAGTCCCATAATCTGGCAGACCCATCCCCGTAGATGGTCATGATCTGTTCGTGATCAGCTCCGCCGGCATAATAAACATGCGAAAGTGGAGAAGCCGAGCCTGGGATGAGACACAAGCTGCGGAAAACGACTTGGGTGACACGGATGGTGCCAACATTCAGAATCAACTTACAACTGGAACTCGTCAAGTGTAATTATGGCTATCGTCCCATCAGAGGAAAGACACAATACATAGCCACCGAACGGTTTCGCATTTTCATATTGTGGTTGGATTTGAGCTACATGGGAGAGGGGCTCCACGAAGTGTATGAAATGCATAAGCAGTTTCAAATCCCTGGGTAAGAGTCAGTGAGATTGGTGAGAATGACAGATAGGTAACCATCCACCGTAGCGACAATACAGTTACGCCGCCGTCATCTGACCCGCATATGATAAACGCGTCCCCCGTTCGTTCGTTGCGAATGAAATGTAATGAGCGAATGGAGGCTGCTGTAGGATATTTCGAGGATGCAGTAAAAAGAGGCTCCCCGTCCCGGTGACCAGCTTCGGAAAATGTCGATGAAGCAGGCGAGTCCAACACAGGCTCGTGGCAGCGCGACGCGAGAGCGGAACAGGAGGCTTGTCGGATGTAGCCATCACCTGAGCCAAGATACTTTTGAGTTTTCATGGACAGACTAGGGGAACGCGTCTCTTACTGTACCCTAGTAAGATGAGGTCGAGCTCGAGTGGAAGTACTGCAGTCAACGTTGCATCTCCAACTCGACAGAAACAAGTCATGAGGCTATGTAGGCTACTAGGACGTCGTCTGTCAGGCTGATCGGCGGTCAAGTCCACCCACGTGACATCGTCGTCCCAAATGTGACTATTGTACGAGCGGCCGTGGACTGTTCTGCCACTGAATATCTGGGCATATGCAGTTCAGTATATCAATTTTATGATTTTAAATGTCATATATCGATAATCCGGGCTACTCATTCTATATGCCCAAATAATCAGTGGCAGACATCCGACCTATATACAGAATACATATTTAGTCCACCGCTCGCCCTGAGTCTGCGATCTAGATTCGGCGAACGGTTTTGCTGACGGATGATTGATTGATTATTGATTGATAACATGTTCCTTTCAGTTGTACCTGTTCATTCATGCAATCCCCTAACATGCTATTTAGCTGCCCCACGGCTCTCCGTCGTTTTTTGTCCACACAACCATGGACTCCTCTTCTTACTCGCAATTGTCCATGACAACCTACTGGCGATAACTCGCTCGGTGACTCTGCCCGACGTCTTGGCAGTCATCGCTTCCATATGGGCAGTCACCTTCGTGGTGCCCTGGGAGCTGCACAGAGGACCCCCCAAGACCACCAAACTTCGTGGTCAACCAGAACCAACCTCATATTGGTGCAGCTAAGAAAATATTCCGAAAGCACTAGATCCTGGTGCTATATATGAGGCATGGGCGAAGGAGTATGGCGTAGTTTACGAGACCCCAACTACCCAGGCTCTTTTTTCACACAGTACCGTACAGTTTGGACGGGGAATATTGTAATAGTCCCGAGGCGAAGACCACAAAAGGTAGGCATAGTGAACCTGCAGATGGGAGTAAGTTATTGATATTCCGCCTTCAGGCAACGCAAGTTGTTGACACCTACGTTCAGCCAAGGAATCTGACTCCCACCATATACAGTTCTGCTCACAAAGTAAACTTGTCACACTCCACAATATCCGAGACTAATGTCATCATTTCAGGTGAAATCTGCATGGGAAGCGATGATTGACGCCAGCGGTGGTGACAGCACTGTCATCGAAGTCCAGAGCTGGTGCGCTGAATTTATTATCACTGCGACAACGAACAGCTGAGGCGTTTTTGATCGAGGATGAATCATATTGCGTGAGCCGACTCCGTTTACGGACACTCAATCCAATCTAACCGATCTCTCCAGACTTGATACCGTCGGGCTTGCAGGGTTCTCTCATGACTTCGGTTCTCTTGACGGCAAATCAGCCTCAATAACTGCGGTCCTCGATACATTTGGATCGTCCTCAAACGATCAACCGTAACTGCCTGCCTCCTCCTTCTTTCACAAACCTTCCCTTTTCTATTCTATGCACCGACGCCAAGGTCTGGACTGTTTCGTGAGATGCAAAGGGCTATAGAAGATGCCTCAACGGAATTGCTAGCAAGGACAAGGACGGACGAGGAGGAAGAGTTCTTGACGGGCAAGAGGATAAGTCAATCATTGGAAGGGTTGGGTATGCCCGTGATCACTACGTGAAAATGTCGTCACATTGTGCGCAAAGTAAAAACCAATGATCCGGACTCCGCCCTCCATTTCACTCATGAAGAGATATTGGCACAGGTGAGTAACAGAACTCTGATCTCCAGTGATACCACCTAGTTTCTTCCCTTCTTGTGGCTGGATTTGAAACGACGTCTAGTAAGACGTCACTCAATCCGTGCGTCCCTGCGGACTGATTGAATTTCGCAGTCGTCATGACGTGGGCATTGCTTGAACTGGCAGAAAATCCCGACATACAAAGCAAACTGCGACAAGAACTCTTGGCGTTCAGTGAAGAACCGACGTGTGACCAGCAGCAAAACAGTTTACCTTACCTGGATGCTGCGGTGCATGAAATTCTGTGAATCCATCCACCCGTGACAGACCTTGTTCGTGTGGTGCGTCAAGTGACAAGTGAATTTACATTATCTCCTCAATCTGAGATTCCTCCAGGCAACGGAGGTCGACGCTATCCCTCTCTCTCACAGCCTGTCGTAACCCAGACTGGCGAATCCGTCAACAGTATCTCCGTGGCACGTGGCACGCAAATTAGTGTACCTATATCCTGTATCAATGGATCTACCGATGTATGGGGAGCAGACGCGAAATCTTCAGCCCAGAACGTTGGCTGGAGGAAGATGGAATTCCGAGGAAGGCACAGGACATCAGGCATACCGACATTTATTGACATTTATCGACGGCCCGAAGACTTGCCTCGGCAAAGGTTTCGGTGGCCGAATTCAAGATGTGCTTCCTTCCCTGTCCTAAGACAGTCAACGATTACTAATTAGTCTTTCCCAAAACGTTTTGTTTTGCTGGTGAGAACTTCGTGTTTGAGACGAGAGATGGGCCCAACGCACGTAGAACTTGGCGTTGGAATGCTGTTGCTTAGGCCAGGATAGTTGGAAGATGGCAATAGGTGCCGTCACGGTACGCCGGTATGAAGGATGAATCGGTGATGTACAGTTGCATTTGGGCAGACCCAGTCCAAGTTACTACGCTGACTCTCTTTGAAGTCGCCAGTGTATTATGGTCATTACATAACATGACTGTGAAATTTCGTCCATTTCGCCAGACTTTTTTGGAGACGATGACGTATTATCAGTGCGTGTATTCATAACGTCTCTCGAAAGTCCTGGAATAAACTGACGTATCTCTGTTGGGCCACTGCTCACCATTTTCCACACGGCTTCTCCATACGTCCACGGGCGCCGTCTTGACACGACACGAAGGCGAAAGCATGTCGTGATGGCACTTTTCCATGTTCAGCTGTCTACACATTAGAGTGGAAAATGCGGGGTGGTCTATTGCTTACGAGGCCCCGGATCACATACTTTAGGTAAGTCCAGGTTGTTATTAGGCACGCTGTCCCCACTCCATTTCAAATGCTCGATCGAATGTGGTGCCGATGGGAAGTCTGAACACCTCAGAAGCCACCCCGTTTGTGGGTGCCCTCAGGGTCTCGGACTTTCGGGCAGATCTCTGAGGTCATAGGCATCAAGGAATGCAACTTCCTGCCAAGGTGACTCCGTGGCTTCTGGCATGTGAATGCAGGCCTGCGACATCTCGGTTAAACAGCTGCCAGGGCTGCACGCTGCACAGTGCACATGCCGTCCCAGAATTGCGACTCAAGGGCGCCACTTCCTTCATGACACTCTGCCTTCAGCCGTTTAGCACTTGGTGGTGGAGGATGACGCAATGCAGGGTAATGCATCTCAGGCATCAGTGTTCCCATGACCTGACAGGCTGCTTCGGTGCGACAGTGTCTTCTTCCGAACGCCGAGACCGAAGCCTGCAATATCTCTCATACTTTTCACACTCGTGCCAGTGACGGATTTTCAACACATCCAGTAGTGTGCATTGCATTTCAACAATATGCACGGGCAATATTGCTGTAACTAATTCCTCCGATAAGCTTGTCGTCTAGCCGATCAATGGAGTGGCTGCCATTTTGCACGTGTTCGAGTCCCCGCATCAGACCGTTCTTATGGTTCGCCGAGTTACTAATCAGGGCATTGCTCGTGCGTATTAGCTCTCGCAGCAGGTTGGACTATTTTACACCACCAAGCACTTGACTGACTGCCCGGATCTTCAGATCGGGACCATGGGGCCCATTTTAAAGGCACGCTCATAAAAGCCCTTTATTGTGCACGCTACAACCCAAAAATTGAATGAACGACTGCAGTACAGACAGATCCTCCCTCGGCATTAATAATCCAGTGGAAGTACACATGTAGCTTCCTCTAGTGCCTAATACCGAAACACACAGTAAGTAATATAACTTAAAAACCAGTAGGCCTCTCCATGTAAATGACATGGCTAGGCCTGAATCCCGCCAAGCGTACAGGCACATGACTAGGCGGATGTATTGGGAGATGACTTTTTAAGTGCGATCGCGTGACTGCAAAAATACCGATCACATCAGGATCCAGCGTTTTTTTGGCGAGTGAAGTGCTGACG
>JANFAE010000707.1:0-39084 GCA_024613145.1 Pisolithus marmoratus | reverse complement strand
AGTTTTTTAAGGGATTGATGGTACTGGGCCCACACCCTACTCATGGTGGTGTGGTAAATGCCTGAATTTGCCAATATTTGCATGAGAGACTAAGCCTGATAAGCCAGACAAATGATTTCTTGAGTTGCAATGCAGAACAGGGACAAATGACACATTATTCAATGTTTGCATTGTTTGCATGCTGACAAACATTACTGTCTATTTCAGGCAAGTTGTCCACATGACTTTTTTGTCACAAAAAAAATACCCAACTTCGGTCACCCATATCTCCTCAACAAATGATCAGAATTCAATGAAACAAATGCCATTCAACTCAGAAAAAATCAGAGAACATGGTTTAGAAGGACTGAGGTTTCGAAAATGACATTTGAAAATTTTGGTATTTACCAACAGTGAGATACAGTGTCAAGTCATGTACTACATATGGAAACCAAATGGATGCCTGTAATGCAGCTGGAGGTAAAGGGGGTGGGCTCACAGGGAGGGAGAAAGAAGTCACAGGTATCCTAATGGCAAGAAAATTCTTATTGGGTTCTGCACAAATATGTTTGAGCTCCTCTTCTAGTGTGCGAATCCTTGCTTCACGCGCTGGGTGGCCATCCTCATGGACTCAATCATGGTGTGCTCCTCAGTATTGCAGGGCAGGGGAACAGGCGTTGGCAGAACGTTGGCTACTTTCTCTTCAAGTTCATGGAGCAGACTATTACTGGTCATCGGAGTCATAGCCATATGTCTGCACCAGCATGGTCACAACTGTGGGTTCAGGATGAACATAAATAGAAGGCAAACCTTGAGGAGTTATTGGATGCTCATGGTATGGCTGAGCAAACTGCTCTGCTTGTGGAGAACGATAAGTATGTGGTGAGTGATGAGAGTGGTGAGAACTTGGGGACCTTACCACCCCTTGATCATGAGGATGAGAAGGTATTACAGGCAGTGGTGGTGCCATTGGAAGGGGTGGTTGAATGACAATTGGACTGGTGCCTGGTGCACCTGGTGTAGGCATAAGAGGAGTTGTTCCTATGAGAGGGATCATTGGCAGAACACTGGCTCAGTACCAGAATGGGGTGAGCAATTTCGCTGGGCAGGTGTCCTTCGTCTCCCTCCACAATGGTAGGCAGAGGTAGGCCACCTCATGATGGCAGGTGTGGGCAGTCACATATGTCACAAGGGTCCACAGCTGAGCCTGCAACAGACATTGGAGGATGATAAGGATGATATCTCGCACTGGCATCCATAGGTAAATGAGGTATAGCAGGCTCACCAGGGGGAATATGCCACAAATCTTTCTCATACTGAGTACAAGGAGACACTGGTCGGTCTACAATAAGTCAGTACCAAGTAAATATGCTTCTGTTTAAGCTTACCTGCATGAGGCCTCAGTGATGGGGACATAACAACAGCATGATGAGGACCATCATCATGCTCTCCACCTAACCTGATAATGGTAGTTTGAGCAGGGGAGTGTGGATGGTAGCTGTATGGGGTGCCAGTGTCTCCTTCGATATATTCTGGCTGACAGCAGATAGATGGCGAAGGGTGCCTTCTGTCATATTCACAGTCACCTGGTTTAGAAGAATACACTGTATGATCGCTCAGGTGTCGCCAGTCATGTTCATGTAGCTCTGCCTCTTGCTCTTCATGATGAGGGGGTGCAGGTTGTTGCTCTACTATGGTGGGGGGTCTAGGAGGCTGAGCACCTTCATCATGATCCTCAAAATGAGCTGGAGTACGAGGACCCTCTCATGTAGGTAGCTGGGTACCTGCATCGTGTTCACCTGGTAATACCTGCAGGCCACCTGGTTGCATAGGTTGTGAAGGTTCTGTTTCCTCAGTTGTGGGCTGACATCTGCGCAAGCGGCAAGGATCATGGGTGTCCTTGTCAGAATCAGAATTCCAATCAGTGTGTCAAAGAGAGAATAGTCTATGCAAAACATCAGAAAGGTATGGTAATACTCATGCTTGTTCCTTACAGGTCCTGGGGGCATTGGAATGTAAGTTGGCCTGGCAGCTGCAGGTTGAGCAGGTCTAACTTCACATGGGGGTGGGAAGACACCAGTCTATTGCATGAAGTGAGGAGTAGTTGAGTCATTGCAATGAGGGGTTGGACTCACAGCATCAGGATCCAGGTGTGGTCGGTACCAGCTCTGTGCAGCCTGGGGATCCTCAGCATGACCTAACCTCTCGGGGGCCGATGTGGACTGCTATACAGTGGCAGCTGTAAAGAGTGTTAGGGAAAAGAAATGTGATAAGCAGAGCACCTACTATAGCTGGGTATGCCAGTAGGACATGAGGGCAGTGCTCGCACTCTGCTGGCCAATCACCCATCACATGATCAGGTTGCAGTGGATAGCTTAGAATAGGTTGAGCCTTGGGTGGCAGATGTCATTCTGCACATTGCAAGTGGTGGACACCTACCTGGATGCTGTAGAGGATGTGGAGTCTCGGAGGAGAATATCCCCATGTCTGGGAATGGCAGGGCCAAAGTAGACCTTAGTGGAATGGTGGGACTAGTGCTCCTAGATCTCGGGGGCCTTTGCCAAGGTTGATATGTAAAAGGAATGAATGGGGGAGGCAACTGAATGCCAGGAAGCAGGGGAGCACTTAGCAACTCCAACAGTTGCTCGTCCAATGAAGGCCCAGCATGTTCCGGCACAGGGCATGAACACAGACACTGCGTGCTAGATCTGTCCACAAATGATGTAAACTGTCTAAGTCAGTAGATGACTCACAAGCAGATTTGACTTCAGCTCTTGTCCTCCATTCTCAAATTTCTTTGTGTCACCTGTTGGTTATAGCCTTTCAAGAGGGGTTTCGATAGTATGTAGTCATTCACATATTTTGGTGTTGTCAGGAGGACCTGCCCTTGTCAAATCTCATCAAGCATTTGATTCATAGTGGCCCAAGGAAATGATTGAAGGTGCATGCCTGAGGGTCGGTACCAGCTGCATGAAGATGGGGGTCCTCAGCATGACCTAAGATCATAGGGGCTGTCAGGAGCCAATGTGAACTGTCATGCTGTGGCAGCTGTAAAGAGCATTGAGGCAAAGGAACACAGTAGGCAGAACACCTACTATAACTGAGTACGCCAGTTGAGGGTGGTGCTCCAGTGGCAGCAAATTGCTTGGAACAGGTTGAGCCTCAGGTGGTGATGTTGATCTGCATGTGGTGCAAGCAGCAGATGCTTACCTGGATGCCACAATGGAGGATGTAGAGCTTTAGAACATTCCCATGTCTGGGTCCAAGGAGAGTGCCACATAAAGACAAATGGCCGTCTAATATTGAAAATGGCATCTCCAGACAAACTGATAAGTAGTAGATGTATGAAATGCTACCTAAGATGTATAGGTTCCTAACCTCACAGCATTCAAATCCTGCCCTGCATACTGCATAATCAAAATGGCTGTTCCAACCTCGATCCCGAGCCATGCCTGCAAGTCTTGAAGTTGAACAAACTTCAGTGTGAGCTGCGACAGGCAAAGAAAGCCTTTCTCCTGCAAAATATGCCCAAACGGTGCATATGTCACTCCATCATTGTTACGTTGTTCATGGAAATTGAGAGATGAGAACCAAGAAACAATCTCTGGAATGTCAGTAATAGATGGGAGCAGGTCTGAAGGTGGAACATTGGGGGGTAGCGTCAAACCATGAAAATGGGGCTGAGAGGGCTGGTTGGGTGGGTAGAATTGCCCAGGACCTGCACCCATCAGATAGCCCCAAGGTGGCAGCAGGCAGAAAGGAGGATAGTAGCCATAGGGCCCACCAGAATGCCCTGGAACATGCTCCATTTGTGGCACCATTGTAGTTGTACAGCTATGTGACCTTGCATCGCCAACTGGGAGACTGAGAGGTTTCATGTCCACAGTCGCTTTCCCTTCGATCTAATATTATTACAACCTATAAGCATACAGTAGGACTAAATAAAAGAAAGGGGGGACATACGATCTCAACAGCCCAGTATAACAAATTGGAGTGAGACAAATGATAGCAAACATTACTCCCACTTGGATTATAGCAGCATCTAATAGATTCAGATCCTTTCGAGTGTGTGCCACATTTCCAGTGCTCCTGGAGTTGGGCAATAACCTCTTGGCAGCAGTTAGTCTGCTCTAACTGACCAACTGGAGAGGGCTTGCTGTTTGCTGGAAATGTTGTGCATGCAGCTTTTGTAACCTAAGGAAAGATGTCAGGGACTTGCAATATACATGGCATGAAACGTGAGTACATACCACTTTATTGACATCACCATGGGAACTATTCTCAGTGCCTCCATCTTTGAACTACACAAGGACATTCTTCCATGGACGAGTGGATAGCTTGCCATTTGCGAGACGTTGTGGCACAATCATGGACCTCATCTTCACCTTGAAGATATCAAGTTCCTCATCTGTGTTTATCAAAGTGGCTCCGGCTTTGACCTTATCAGAATCTAGTCGATATCATAGCAAAACATGTGCAGGAAAACATTCTAATTTCTCAGCGACAGTGTGACGAAGGTCAGCAAGTGAGATGTCGGATGAGACCTGAAACAGCGAGTTTGACCCATCTGTTTGGCAGACAGCACACTGGATCACAAAGGCTAGAAGATTTGTTTGACACTGTATAATAACTGTAGAAAATGATGACTCACATGCCTCAAGATCATCAACTGCAACTGGTTCAGTTAGCACCATCTGTGAACTGCCCTTGGGTCTACCATGCTGCTGCTTTGGTTGAGTGAAAGCTCATCCTACCATCAGCTTTGGATGGCGGACAAACCATGTGATACCCCCATCCAGGTCTTCTGAACTTGCAATTGATTTGGCCTCATCGTCATCTGTACCACTCAGTGAGATGTCAATGTCAATTTCTTCAGCACTTCTGCTTTCATCAAAGTCAATCCCAGTATCCATCTCACTGACGTCTAGACAACTACGGATGAACTCCTCAGTCGTAGGCATGTCTAGTTCAAAATCATCAGCTTCATAGTCGAATGTATCCTCTGATTTGAATATAGGGTTCAAAGGGACATTGTGCACTGGTGGGACAGTAGTGGTGGTGTCTGCTTTGTGCACTGGTGCTGTCACCTTCAACTGATGTTTCTGGTTTGTGTGGCTATCAGTCGAACATATGGTAGTGCATTTAGTGACAAGAGTATTCTGCAGTTTCCCTTGGCCTCAGCCTTTGCTGGCCCCTTGAGAGTCGGTAGGAGTGCTGTTGCTATGAACATGGGTACAGCTTTCTTGGGGGATGCATTCATCAGCACAACCACTCTTTGTGCATGCTCCACATGCATTGGCACCAGGAAGAGGGTTGCAATGTATCTTCCATTTCTGACAATTAGAGCATGCACTGAGCCTATCTGTTGGATCTGGTAGTATAATTGTGACCCAGAGACAAAGAGGACATGAACTAGAAATTATTACCTGTCTTGTGCTGTCTTGGTGCAGGTACTCGAAGGTCAGACTTGCTTCGCTTTCTGGAAGACATGGACGTTGAAGTCCAATGTTCAAGCAGCAGGACACACATCACTTATGTATATAACTGAGCTGAGCCTCATGTTGTCGCATAGTGGAGATTTTACATGATTGCATGTAAATGATGACAGTATGTCTGGTTGATGGCTTGCTGTTCCATGTAAAATCTGCTACTGCTTTACAGATGCTATCAAATGTAACCACAGTGTGAGTACCAACCAAATGAATCCTCTGGCATGATAACACAAAGAGCTTTGAGTAGTATGACATAAATTTCTTGATCAGATAGTTCCATCATTGCCATTCAAGCATAGTTTCCATCCCTGCGAAGATGGTACTTCATAGCCAAAAAGGTGAGTTCAATTGGGTTGAGATTGGGGGAGTATGGTGGCAAGAATTCACAGCACATTCCTCTATATGACAATCAGTTTATGAAATCTATGGATCTATCAAATGACTGCATACCTAGCTTCAATCAAATTCTGGATTTCCAGGTGTTTGTGGATTTTGCAGTTGTCCATTACAATAACAGAGTTTGATGCTGGGTATGGCTGCATATTGTTAAGTAACCCTTCAATGAAGTGAATGAAAGTCTCCATGCAAAATGATCCCTCGACAATGTCACAATGCAAGATACCATCAACAAGTGAGAGTGCAGGGAGAATGGAGAAGCTTCAAGGCATCAGCTACAGTCGCAATAACCCAGAATCTATACTTACTGTTGCCCACGTGTAAAAAATGTCTTATGCTGCGCCTTTGTTCCTCTAATTGACCATGCTCTCCCACAATAGGTCGTTTGGTGATCCACAGAACTTTCATCAACAAATACAAGCTGTTCTGGTTCATACATTCCTATCCTAGCAACATACTCCAAGCGTTTTTGTGCAGAATGTTCTGCTGCTACATGTGTAATCTGTAGAAGTGAACAAACAACAATGCAAACATAATAATAATTTGACTCATACTTTCTTCATTGTAAATCCAGATCTGCAAAGCATCTGCCAGACAGTTGAATGTGAAACATTGGTACCACAAAAGACTGCTACCATCTCTTGAAGTTCGTCAAGGTACATATCAGGTGTTTTCTGAATGGTGCCAAGCAGAAACTCAAAGACATCAGTATTTTCAGCCAGTGCCTGGTAGCCATGACAATTACATGACATACCTCTACATCAACATCTCAGAGGTGTTGATTACTCTTGTGTTCAGTTTGAGCTGCTTTCTCATCTTGGAAAGGGATTGTCCCATGGGTATTGAAATACAAAACCACACATCTGACAGTGCATGTGGAGAGGTCAAGAAACATGGCAATTTCTTCTGTGCCCAGTCGCCTGGACATCCGTACAATGGCCCACTGCATTTCAGGGGCAACTTTCTGCCCTTGTTGCATTCATGGAAAGCACTGCAAGTTAGAAATATCTTGAACATGAAATGCTGATTGGGCACAAAATACCGATTTACAAAAATTCCCCCTGGAGTGATTGGTTAACCTTAGTCGTGTTCTCTGATTTTTTCCAAGTCAAATGGTATCTTTTTCATCAGGTTCCAGTTGGTTGTTGAGGAGATATGGGCAACCAAAGTTGGGTATTTTTTTTTGTGACAAAAAAGTCACATGGACAACTTGCCTGAAATAGACAGTAAATTGATTATGTGATATATTATGTAAGCACTAGCAGGCATTACTGTCCAAACTACAGCCAGGGCACCAAAATTGGCTCAATATGTTTGTTATGTTCAGGCCTGAGTTTACTGCATCACGTGGAACAGTTCAGTCATCTCCTGTGATATTCATCATCAATCTGGCACGTAGTCACAGTTTGTCGGTGCAACCTAAAACTGTGGCTGTGGACTGGAAGCACATTACAGCAGGCTTATTCTGGATAATTTGTGTGTAGGGACATCCTCCTCATGTCGTGCCGGTCAACTACATACCCTTGTGTATTCTGCGAAGAACCGAAAGGAGGGCATACACTGTGTCAGGGCAGTAACACATTGTTTCCTTTTATGGGAATTCCCCAACATCCTCCTCATCCTCCTGCTTGTCACACGAGTAGCCGCCGGAGAATGTCGAAGCCAGCTAAGGGCCGGTGTCTCATAAGAGCACCAACATGCACCCAGACTTACCGCCTTATCAAGAAATTTCCCATATACAGACATCCTCCTCCTCGTTTGTAAGCGTGGTATTGTTGTGACTGCCGTCCGAAGGTACCTGGTGGGTTTCCGTCAACTTTTTCTATCACTAGCGCGTCGTTCACCCCACGCAATTTAAAAGGAGATGATGGAAACCAGCATTTCTCCCCCACTGCCAGCCAGCTATGGATCTTGCTATCCAATTCATTCTGCAACTCACGCCTTTCGCCAACATACACGCTATGGACGATTATGCTGACGTCCTAGCATACTTGGTCGAGTACTGGGAGTGGGATATCGATGCGGTATGTCACTGCTTCTTCTCATCTCTACGATATCTTCTCATCTGCCGGACAGTATCGAACCTACCTGAAGTATGCTTTGGTTACTACATGTATTGCTGTTACCTCAACACTATCCATGCAGCCCAAACATTCGCACCGACAACGAATATGTAGTGCTCTGTGCACTGGTGTGTCTCACCATGGCAGAGTGGTTGCACTTGCGTTACAGCGGGTTGACAGCCGAGGAGTTACGGGTAAGCTAGCATTCTCTCCTCCACGTACTCATGTTCACCAAGCCGCGTAGGAGCGTATCAACGCTATGGGCCACCGTACTTTTTCTATCCTCGCTGCTATTCCCCGCTTTGGTGTGGTCATCATCCGCAACTTCGAAATTGTCGTCATAGCAGGCTCTCCGGCTCTCGCATGCGGCCTCATAGTGGCCACCATGTTCCCTACGCTGATATTCCCACTGATATTGTCAGGCATGCAAAAGTTAAGTGCTTGGATTGCTAATAGAAGGGGACCACGACGCCCACCTGAACACAACGGGGCTGAGGCCGTAACCTTGGCTGCGAGGGATCGCCCGGAGAGTAAGCAGGTGAGAATGAGACTTTTGTACTTCATGTTTACTGATATAGCACCTTGGCTGTGTCGGTACAGCCTATTGTCGACGACATCGAGGTCTTGCCCCATCGTGATGGGCATCTTCGTTCATCTGAGGCAGGAGGCATTCGATCCAGTAGCTGATGAACACACTTGACGCCGCCGCTTCGGCGTCTGTGTTAACCATGATCTGTATCACGCCACCACGTTGTAGCAAAAGAACAGGTGACTCCCAGATATTCCCATCTTCCATAATGGAACCTCCTGTGTTCTCTCTGCTGTCTTCCCTGCTGTGTCCGTTAGACCTGTATCCCGGATTCCCTTGCGCTCAGTGTATACACACACATACCTCCTACAGAATTGTGCAGCGTGTTTCTTTATGAGCCAGGGCCTCATGCTTAGATGCAAGAACTCGGCAAGTCTTTGACTGGTATACTCATTGGCTTCCGCGAAAACCGTAGGATCCGGTGCCCTGTGCGCTCCAATTTCACCTCACGCATCCTCAAGATCTCAAGGATCGCACGGTATGGGAATTGCAAGACAAGTTACTCAGCTACAGCCTCAGACTTGTGCCGTGAAGCATTATGGCAATGAGGCAGGATCGGACCGGCGTCTTGAACTGGACGGTGCGCGCGCACCGAGGTACCACTGAACCAGGTCTCATGGCAGCGATTTTAGGAGCTATTGTCCGGCATAAAAACCTCTCCCGGATCTTCGCAGAAATAGCTGGCAATCATAGACAGGTGCGTATGACGAGTAACCTGTATATCACAAGCGCTGGCTTCACCGTCCGATCCGCGTAAGTCCACTGAGAGTGGCTTTCGCTTCCACTGGTGTTCACTCCAAGGTGGAAAACTAAGCTCGGTTTGTTCACTATAGTATTTGGCCATCCAAGAGGCAGCCCCACTTCTCTTGGTTGCTACATGAAGATCGGTATCCGGTGGCACAGTGCTACCCATTTGATGGGTCCGTCGAGGTGCAGACCCTCATTCTCAAGAGCCTCACGTCCCTCCGAAACACAAGTGCCAAGCGTGATGTTCTCTGTGTCTCCCGTGTAGTTGCTAACCATAAACTGACGTATCAAGTGAGTAATCAAGTAAAGCTGTACTTTTCTGAGGACATGGTCTGCATTCCGAGTCGCAACCAGGGCTGACTACAACATGAATTCCACAAGGAATACGGTGCACGGTTGTTGTGATGCTGTGTCTATTCTCTCTATGGTAATTTTTCAATATCTATTCACAATACCGCTCCGTTTGCTATCGATCACGATTTATGGGTGAGATGGGGGGCAGCCCTTCACCCTTCCGTTCTCGACCACTAGTCAACGTTCATCTTGTATTTCGTCCGCCTAACCACGGTAGGCGTAACTGACTCCGCTGCATGAATGCTGGAGTACCGGGAATGGGATATCAATGTACGTAATATGTCAATCCTACGCTCATGTTCACGCTTGCAGATAATATCAAATGTGATTTGAACTCCGTTACCCTTGTTACATGGTAATGCCTTTACCCTAACACTGTCCATACAGTTGGAAAACTCGCACTGACAACACTTACATTAGCTTGTCGCACTGGTTTTCTCGCCATATCAGTGTGGATGTGGTCTCTTATGAGCTCCTGCTTTCCTCCGTGACGCATGAAGCTGTGTGATGTGGTCCAACGTGTGCCGTGTATTTGCTGTGAGGCTCGACGTTGAGCGAGTAAGAATCCTTACACTTGCGGTGCACTTATCCACGGTGTCTGCGACGCCTGCGGTTCCCTCCCACGAATTGCTTGTTTCCTTTGGCAACTTGTTCAGCTATGGAAGCAGTATCGGTAGAGTTGTCAGTTGCGTATCTGTTAATAATTGCGTTGAGTCCCGGGTAAGAAGCACTTGTAAAACTAAGCCTTATATGTATTACATAGCACTGCCAACTGAGTGCAGGACTGAGGATAGCATGTGTATGGAAGGTGAGAGCACAGCAAGTAACCGGGGAATGGCTCCGTAAGTTTGTTGGAGATTAGGACAGCCTCTGCAAAACAACTTAGCGTCGCTTACTCTCGTATATAAGAGCTGTGCCGTCAAGTTCTTTTGAACGATCAATTCCCCCTCACCGGCTATTGCGACAGGACAGCCTCCCCGCCTCTCATGTCCATTAGTAACATTCTATCATCTTTAGAAAATGGACACTGCAACAGACCAACCGACGGTGATCCACCTGTCCCCACAACCACACAGCACTTCTGGCATCAGATCCTGCTAGAGTTTCTGGGGCCCACTTTTAGTGATCCCTCTGCACCGAACACAGCGAATGAAGGCGGTGTGGACAGACTTGGTGGAAGCACCAGCGTGGTCGGTACGTCCCAAGTTCTTACGATAAGGTGAGTAAGCTCCTTCGTGTAGGTAAGCCTTTCCTTCGATGATGAAAGTGATCTATTAGTATCCTTCCCCCGGCGGACGACGAACAGTTTATCCAGAGGTCTGAAGAGGAGCTGATAGATAATCCAGACTGGAGGATGGTCTTCGTTGTCGGCGTCATTAAAAGGTACTGGATTGGGGCCTGGGGGGTTTGTACCCCACATCAACGCAAGTACGCTTATGGCTCCGAATACTTGAGGGGGAAGTAGACGACGACGTGTGGCTGTGGGTCGACGGCGATGAAGAGTGGTTTCGTGAGAATCCAGTTCCTTATTGGGAAAGCCGCCTCCCTTCCCAAAGCGGATGGGCCGATGCTCAGTCAGCCCTGCGTCGTCGCATCGCTGAGCAACGATATCCATCTGCGATTGGAATCCATGGAAGTAGGAACGACAGAGTGTACACTGCTACACCAGCACAACGCGCTTGCGCAATCGCCTGGTTAATCATTAGCTCAAAAGAAATAGCAGAGTTGTTCGCCTCTCATGGCCGCACTCCCCCCACGTTCAGGACTCCTGGGATAGCAAATACTCTCAACGATATCTTGGGCAAATACCTGCATGTGTTTCCTTCTCAAACCACCACTTGGGAAAATGCACTGGCGACATCCAAGGAGGATGGGTGTATATGCTCTCCAGCGGATTGTCATGGTATGAGAAAGTGGTTCAACATGATGGTTTGGTTGGAGGGTATTCCTCCCGTGTTGGAGGTGGGCTACAAGTTCTGTGTGCGTTGTCGGTCCATGTACGTTCAACTTAGGACTTTTTCTCTGATATGACTGACCACTTGCAAGGCTCAAGTCACGGTACGGGCGCATTGCTGCCAGATGCACAATGATTTCACACGTCTCGTTGTTGCAAGCCTTTTATTTCTATTGTCCTTATCCCTTTTCAGAGATGGTACCAGGACTACTCGATCTCGATCCTCCTAGACGTCCGAGCCCAACAGCAGAGTTACTGATAAACAGAAAACTGGAACCGTTGATGAAGAAACATGGTTTCGATGCGAGATATCTTCCGTGGGTTAACCGATATCCGGAGGGTTTGCGGGAGCATATTGCGAAACAGTCTTTCGGATGTCATTCCGAGTGGCCATCCTCTATACCGGCAGTCGAGTTTCCTGATAACATCTTTGACGCACCAGATCCTTGGGTGGTACTAGGCGCGATCGTGTTGGTAATGTGGAGTAACTTTTCGGATAAGGACACGGATCTGCATGACGAGGACTGGCACAACCTCTTCTCATGCCAACTTCGCCTTTCCCTTGACTGCTTTGATTTGCCTGTGCACCCGTCGTTGTCTGCTGCGAGCGTCAGGCTTTGCCACAAACTTGACCAGGACTATTCCGAACAACGTTCCTTCAGCCAGTTTGACCCTTCCAGGGATGAGTCTAACTGGGTTTACTCACACCAAGGAGGCCGACAATTACGCCTAAGTACTGCTGTTACTGTTGCTGTAGCAGCGTTCCTTCGGAGCAAAGATGTTGAGCTCTATGGCTGTCGCAGGTGCCACGCCGTCTGTATGGAGTCTTTTACTGATCCCTCTACTGTGGGGTTTGAGGGGGGAAGCTCTGGGGAGCGTGGAGGACTCGGTCCTTCATCGGACCCCAACGACGCGCTGAGAAGGGGACAGTATTTACCATTCCAAGGGTCCTCGGAAGTCGACATGCAGGAACCTGCTGGGATGGAGGCATTCACGAGCATGCTACGCAACCCGACTCTTTCCAAACATGAGAAGCAATTGCGACTGGTTAGGGAAGTCCACACATTGGTCAGTCTAGGCGCCTTGAATTGTTCTCTGCTAAGACGTTTATACAGAGGCAGTACGTAGATTCCTTTGATTTGGATACGTCCGACTGTTTCCACCATTCGGATGGTGGTAATAAGCCATGTCTTGAGTATGTCTAACCCACTCAATCCTAACATTGCATCGCGACTAATCAGGAGTACGAGGGGAACCACCTTATCTGGACGTTTACCGGGCCACGGTACCCCTAGTTCTTCGAAGCTGTCTAAGTCAGATAAGATCGAGGAAATAAAGGATGGACTTCTTGAAATGCTCAGTAAGTCAGCGACCACGGACCGTCCTTTAGTCCATGCAATCTTATGTTCCCAGGACAATTCAGTTTACCCTACGAGCGCCTGCCTTGGTCTACTCTCGAGAAAGACCTAGAGAAAAATGGGTATGCGCTTGTCGGTTGGCCGACTGGAGTTCTCCGGAAGCGCGGGAACAGAGGTATCCATGATCTGAGTGCAGTGGAGGTCAACAAACTCTACGAAGCTATTACGTGTCCAGACGAACCACGCCGTCTGCGCATTTGTCGCCGACCATCTGCATCGGCATTGACAGGTATTTATAGCGAATCTCGTCACTATGTTTGCTCATTGTCATCATGTTAGTTGTGCCAGTACAGCCAACAAACGGCACTCCTGTCGTTGCACTGGGTTCAAAGCGCCCCGCAGAGGAACGTGATTTGCCCAGTCACCAATCGAAAAGAATCAGGTTTAGGGATATGACTAGTAAAGTCATGCAACGGAGTGCGACCGAACGCCAGGGAGATGAAGCGGCTGGGTCATAATCCCTATGATTGTCATGCGTCGTTGCCCTTAGTCGTAGCGTCATGTAGCCATGACGTGGAGTGGCCTTGTTGTATGTACTATGATGCTGATGTATACTACACTCGAGCTTGAAGTTCACGGTTCTGTCATGGGTGCCATTTGCACTTTCAATATGTCTAGTACTCGAAGGATTACCGGCGATCACAAGATCAACCACTTCGCCGAAATGACACTACCGCTCACTACACACGTCCCAAAATTGCCTGATGGCCAACCAAAGCGCTATTACAACATACCCGCTGAGTGACTTACTTCGCAAGACATTGCCTTCCTTCCTCGAGCACCGCCAGCACAGACGGACATCCATTACAATTATTGCCAGTTATAGTACGTGTTTTTGGTTACTTCAAGACACACCTGGCTTACATTTTCAGGCACCACAACGGCTCAATTGATGCTTTACTGATCCCGCAAACCAGGGGCTGCCGAACTTGGTTTCTGTATGTGGGCACTAAAATGTCGAGTGCGTGCAAGAGCTTGCAAGAGCACCAATGATGGGGCGGAGAAACTTCAAGAGAGATATGCCGGAAGGTCTCAAAAGCACAGGATGCTATGGTGGTGTATTCTCTTAAGTGGGCCACTAACTGAACCGTATAGCCAGGTTGATGAATTACGAAGTGCAAGATCTGAACGAAGAAATCAATAAACTATCAAGTGAGAAGAGACATCGGCAAAATTAAATTGATGCGCTGCAAGGCATGAACATAGGAGGGACCGCTGCGACGTTGACGTTGTTGGGGAGGTACGGCAGAAAAATGCATACAAGTACGTGCATATCCTTTTCTTAAGATATTCACGATCCATTTGTCCTGGTATGCTGATGCTACGCACTCCAACAGATATTTCGTCGTGCGACTGGCCTCCCTGGCGTCCGTGAACTCTTTCAGAGCAAGAGGATCCTGTCGCATTCAACTCCTATATGAAGCTCGTGTATCAGGGAGTTTTACACACGAAGTCGACCACTCACCTTGTTGTATGGGCAAACGAGGGTCTTGACGTGGGTGAGATATATTATCCTGGCGCGCCCAGGAGCAGCTCGACTCAAGTAGTTGAGGAGGCCAGCTTGCCATGCGCGGGCAGTCTGCGGATTCTCTGGCACTAAGTCACGAGCGAGTATCGCAAGGTTATGCCTGCACAAGTTAGGTCTGCGAGCGTGTGCAGACTGAAGGCCTAAAATGACGAGATTATGAAAGCACTTGCAAGAGGTGCAACTGATGGTGCAGAGAGAGTTAAGGTCCTAAATACACGGGATGGTAACGTTGTGCGCTGCTGCTTACTGACCGTATCGCATAGCCGGGTTGACAAACTACGAATTACGAGATCTGAACGAGGAAATCAGTAAAATGTTAAGGGATCAAAAGCATGGGGAGAATCAAACTATTCCGTTTGGGAAGCGCGAAATACAGTAGGAGCAACGTCGCGGTACTGGACAACGATGGAAAGGAGGTACTAGGGACGAAAGGATACAAGTATGTACATCCCCTTTGCTCCGCGTGTCAATAATTACTTTCTTCTGGTGCTCTGACGTTCTGCAACTAACGACGATCTATTACGTCGACTGAACGGGACACTACAAGAAACTTTGGATCTGCCCCGCATGTTCATATTGATATAGTCGTTATCTGCTACCCCTCGATGCAGAAGCGGCGCCAAACACCCTCACCATTCCACCTCGACCATTTTCCATGACATGCAGCACGAGTTAGGAGCTAATGCATACTCGCCACCTAATACGCAGAAGCATGTGGTCTTGGCCGAACAAGTGATATGATCGTTTTCAAGGGAAACCCCCCTAAAGCGTGAGAATGTCGATGGCAAACCACCGACAAGTTGCCGTCTTGCGACTGCACTCTCAGTTCTAGAGGCGCCTTGGTCTCGTTTCACAGCGGTTTTATTTCTGCGTACTTTTGAGAACCGCTGGAAGTGCTGAAATTCCGATATTTTCACAATGCTCTCACTCCAAAGGGCACTACTGCCGTCCGGCATCTGTTTTGTATTCACCCGCATCTGCCAGAATTGACAAGTATTCATGGTGCCAATCCTATGGTTACATTCGCCCAGTGATCATGCCAGTGACTCCATACAATTGTTAGATGTCGCACTGATCGATGCGTCAAGCTCAAAACGCGTCGTACTAGTCTCCCCTAGGCAGACCAAGAAGGCATTTCGACTGAGGATTGGCACAATGAGCCGTAAACAGTCAAGTTCCAGGACTGGCTCGCAAAAGTTGGAAATTGAGCTTC
This sequence comes from Pisolithus marmoratus, assembly GCA_024613145.1. NCBI lineage: Eukaryota > Fungi > Basidiomycota > Agaricomycetes > Boletales > Pisolithaceae > Pisolithus > Pisolithus marmoratus. The sequence continues at coordinate 23,351 of JANFAE010000707.1, read as the reverse complement.
AACTCAGCTCCAGGGGTTCAAGCAGCTCGTAAAACGAAGATCTTGCCATTGCAATGCGCCGTTGCATTCAGTACCTACATATTTCACAGGATTGGCCCCATCGTGGTATGTTTTGGCTTTTGAAGCACAGGCTTTCGGCCTACTTCCATGCCATTCGAGTGTGATGATGTCTGACTCGAGTGTACCATACCTAGATCTGACTTATCCGGGAGCCAGAACATCTTCGAGCATCTGGTTCAGTGTGCTTGGGGAGTGGTAGCCTGACGTCAATGTCACCCAAACGCTGACTCGTTGGGTCCTTCGATAATGTCTGTCCTCTTGTTCTTCGGTACGGCGGCAGTTATCATAGACAAGGGATTTTTTAGCGAAAAATTGCTCCGCCAGTGCACCCTGCTGCCATCCTTCCGCTTCGTCGACTTCGATTCCGATGGATTCCCTCTGGTAATTTAACACAAGATTTGGTCTTATACCATTGTTACTCTGGCTTTGTCCGTGGACTGCGTTATGGGTCCACTCTGTTATGACACATGCTTTCTTAGTGGTCAAGGTGACTAGCACACAATGCGATGCATGTCCAACTGCAACGTGTGAATTAACCTTGCAGGCACTGCAGTTTACCTCTCATCCCAAATCTTGCACATTCAGCCCTGGCAGAATTTTAAGTTCAGGTCTCCAAGTGCCTTCCAAATCGAGAAGGTTTCAGCATGCAGACATCCTCCTCATAGGCCCCACACAATGTGGTTAGCAGAATTTAGCCCAGGCATAAATGTCGTGGGAAATGTGAATCGGAAATTATAAATTTAACCTGACATTTATGCACTGGCATAATTTGAAGTATCATGGGCCAAAAAAATGAAGGTGAAAACTTGACAAGGAAACAGTCATGCTGCTTAGGTGAAAATGTTGTCACAAATGTGAAGTTTCAGCACTGAGAATATGGTCATGAAAACTTCAAGTTTTGTCTTCAGGTTCATGACCAGACTAAACTTGAAGTTTATTCAGGGCAGGAACAGGGGTCAAAACTCCAAATACTTGCAAACAATAGGCAAGTGGTCAAATTTGAAGGAATATTCATGTACAAAATGTATTATCAAACTTCATGTGTTGCCTATGGAATAAATGAATTGCCTGATGCTTGCCTGATGCTTGCCCAATGGTCACCTGATCATTACCTGACTTTGGCCTGCTGTACTATGGTCTAGTATATGAGTCCATATACAAGTGTACAAGTCCATCACCCAAATCCTACAAATCCTATTTGATTTGTAGATACATTATATGACCTTCTAATCCTATTAATGTGAGATTATTGCAAGAGTAAGCCAACCATAGTAGTAACCACTTACCCTACATAGTGAGAGGACTACTGCATGTTCACTTGAAACAGTCCAATGTGCATAGTGACTGACAGCCCAAGCCACTTGCATGGTTTCTAGCTTCTCTTCAAGAACAGGTGAATAAAGTTTTGCAGGGAAATGCAGATACACAGCATAAGGGTCAGTGCTGGCAATGGTCAATGGGTGCTGTTGCTGGACTGCAAAGAACCAAGAACCCTCAGATTCATAGATAAACTTGATACTTCCTGGCACAGGTGATAGCAACTGATTACCCTGAGGATAGAATAAGATGAGTGAATTCCCAATGTGAGTGGATGATTGGCAATAATAAACCCCTGGTGAGTGTTTGAGTTGAGCATGCATCACAGCTTTGCATTGTCTGATGAGGGCATGTAAATCTTTGGGAATGTTTGTTGCCTTCAAGGTGGGGATGCCAACCTTGTCACCATCATTGTCAACATTGTCTGGGGTACAGTATGCATGATTGAGGAGGACTTTGCATTTGTGAATTATGGGCAGGCAGTCTGATTGTGACATCCAGCCTTGAAGCTTTGCACCCTTGAGAAAAGACTGGAGCATAGATGTTTCCAGTTCCCCTGAAAAGAATTTCTTAGTATATTATGCATTACAGAGAATATGAACTCACCAGATTTATGATTGCTGGGGAGATGCTGGAGGACTCCAATAAGACATTTGAATGGGAATGTCCACCATGAATGGACAGGTCCAAATAGCAGGAGATAGTCATAAACATGAAAGGCAGCATGGTGGTTTGGGCATAGGTTGAAAGTTGGGTAGAACTGTTTCAGGTTCTTCACATAGCTAGCAATGTTCTGGTGATAAGCAGATGCCTGCTTGACAGTCATGGTCCATGCACATGCAAGATGGATAGCAGAAACTAGAGACATCATATGATCAAGGGTAGGCTTTAGCCCAGCCTCAGGATTCACCCAAAGCACTGCAAGCATTTCACAATTTTTCTTCAGAAAACATGCTGAAAAAATTGAAGAAAGTGATACTCTTTTTTGACAGGTGTTTTCACAGAGAAAAGGCAAAAATAATATTTTCTTTTCTTTGCATGACATGCCACAAAACATTGATTGATGGTAATACCCATTAGTGTAGAAGCTAATCAGCACTACCATCAATTCATGATTTCCACAGAAAAGACAAAGAAAACAAAATACTATATTTGCATTTTTTCTGTGAACACAGCCCAAATAAAAGAGTATCTCTTCTTTCAAATCTTTCAACATATTTTGGTGTGAAAAATTGTGAAATGCTTGCAGTGAAGGCTGATAAGAGCAATGGGAATATATATGGTAATGAGTGATTGCCACTCATCAGCTTTGATCACACCTGCAGAAGTGTCTCCAAAATTCTTCAGCACAGACCCAAGCCAAGATGGGACCACAGTAGTATGGATAACACTTCTAATCCTCTCAAGGGCCTGCTTTGAGCTGCAGTCATGAACATCCATATTAGCATCTGCAACCAGCAGTTGTTGAGTGTGCTAGATATGAATTAGTGGCAGATCTGTAGGTAGAATGCTCCCTTACCCATTGGACAAGTGCCTTAGCATAGTCTACTTTGAACAGCCTGGTCTTCTTTTCAGGTACACAACCCAGTGAATGGCAGACAGAACACAGTGAGGACTTGTTTTTGTGTACCAGGGAGTCTTGAAGTTTCTCCAATGATGCAGTGACCTGAACAGCATCACCTGGTATCTGGGCAACCAGGAGTGCATGGATTGCAGACACTTGGCCCACCTCCTTAGTGGTCATGCAGAGACTAGAAGTGACATCCAGATCCAGAGTCTCAAAGATATAATGGAAGGCAGGAAGTGTTGATTGAGTGGGCAATGTAGTTTCTGTTGGAGATTGAATCACCACAGTGTGATGTATATTTTGGTGCGAGTTTTCACTTGCTTACATAAGTGCTTAGAGTGCACTTTGTAGTACATTTTGGTACTGTATCCTCAGTAGTTGAGTCACTACTGAGGGTAAGCACATCCATTTCTTATAGTAGACTACTTACTGATTCCCTGTAGCTGCCTACAGGTACATCTAATATACATAGTAGTTGAGTCACTACTGAGGCTGCCTACACCCCTTTTCTACAGCTTCTGTAGTAAGATTAAGCAATGTTCACATGTGGTGCTGTACAAGACCTTCTAGGAGACAATGCATAGAGTCAACTACAAGCTGATGAGCTGGATCCCAGTATGGAAGCTGCCAAAGCTCAGTGTAGCATACACCATACTGCTTGAACAGCCTTTCATGCTCAGCAGATGTAGGGGCATCCCTCCACTGCTCTGCATAACAGCATAGCTTGTCCTTGTCTTGAAGTACCCAGTTCTCAAAGTTGACACAACCATAGTTAAGCTTGTGATAACAACTGCATGCAGCACAAAAGAAATGACTCCCAAATTGGGGTGGCAGCAAAGAAAGGGATTGTGTGAGGTCATTGCATGCCTGATCCATTATCATCTCAATTTCCTTTCTTCCTAATAAGTTGGTGAGGTAGTCATTGAAGTCATGGTAAGAATATGTCTTCTTCAGCTGCTGCTTGCCATTGGGTAAAATGTCCAAGAGTTCTTCACATGTGGTCTCTGGCATTAAGTGATTTGTACACTGTGCAGGATAGCATAGTGTTGCAGACCTGGGAACATAAGTCAGCCAGTATGTACAATGGCAATTACAGACTGCATATGGAACTACCTTTGAGGTAAGACTGAACTTTGACAAGGCACTCTGCATAGTTGATGGAATCTGTCTCAGAACATTCTCATGTGAGATGCTGAGAGTCCCATCATTGTGCTGAAATGGTAGAGGAGTAGTGAAAGGGCATTCATGATGAAGTTGCCACCCCATTTGGCCACACCCATGATTACACTGCACATGATGCCAATAAGAGTTGTGACCTGTGTGACAACATCCATGTGTTCAACTGGCAGGTGATGCTGGTCATCTAAATGACCTTGTGGTCAGTGTAACTCTACTAGTATAAACAGAACTTACCAATTTTGAATAAGACTGGGTCTGTTGAGAAGCTTTCCAAGGGCTCATGTAACCTCAGCTGCACCTCAAGCTTGTCTAGGTCAGTGATAATGTCTTTCTTGTGAGAGTTAACCAAGTCATGATTGCACTTAACTCCCTCTGTGGCATGGTGCAGGAGCTCAAGCTCTTGCCTGATGGTGGAAGGTACAGTGACTCCAAAAACCCTTTCCATGTTTGCCCTATTTTCAGTGCATGCAGTGTACTGCCAGACACATGGAGAATCACACTAAGCTTTGGTGGAGTCATAAATAGTACCTAGTCCTGGCTGCAATTTGGCTCCTAGGTCATGTGATTTCATTCACATGGTCTGGAGATATGGCCATTTTAAAACAGCATGTCCATGGAAAGGGTTTTTTCACTTTTGAATTGGTAACTAAGATCTTATTCAAAACATCCAATAATTGCTATTGTTTGGTGATACAAACAAAGATACATGTGTAAACAATATGTCTGAGTTTAAAAAAATTCAAATACCTCTTTGTTCCCAACCACCATTATGGTCAGACCCCTTTCTCTTACTCAGCAAAGCACCATTCTCTCTTTGCTTGACTCTGGCCATTCTGGTGAAGCTATTGCCAAGCAAATTGGTGTCAGCCCCTCTACTATATCCAAACTTCATTCTAAGAGGAATTCTAGCCTTCCTAAGGCCCTTGGAGGCCATCCTTCTAAGCTTTCCCCTGCCAATATTTGCCATGCTCAACATCTTATTACCTCTGGCAAGGCTGAAAATGCAGTTCAAGTCACCAAAGCCCTTGGAAACATCATCAACCAGCCTCTCTCTGCTAATACTGTTCGTCATCACTTGAAAAAATCTGGTATGAAGTCTGTAGTCAAGACCAAACATCCTATTCTCTCAGCCAGACATTGCAAGGCTCGCTTGGATTTTGCTTATACCCACAAGGACTGGACTATAGAGGACTGGAAGAGGGTTGTATGGTCTGATGAGACCAAAATTAATCACCTAGGGTCAGATGGATGCAAGTGGGCTTGGAAAAAGGTTGGGGAGGGACTTAATGATAGGCTGGTACAAGGAACTCTCAAGTTTGGAGGGGGTTCCTTGATGATGTGGGGGTGTATGACTTGGGATGGTGTTGGCTATGCTACAAAGATTGATGGTAGGATGGATGGGGACCTTTACCTTCAGATTTTGAAGGATGAGCTTCAACAAACATTGGAGCATTATGGTCTCAATCCATCTGATACAATCTTTCAGCAAGACAATGATCCCAAGCATACTTGCAAAAAGGTTAGAGATTGGCTAGAAGAGCAGGAGTTTGGGACCATGGTATGGCCTGCACAGTCTCCTGACCTCAATCCCATTGAACATCTCTGGGGTTTCCTGAAAAGAAGGCTTGCAGGGTATGAAACCCCCCCTAATGGGATTCATGAGCTATGGGAGAGTTCAGGTGGAGTGGGAGGGGATTTCAGTGGAGGAGTGTCAGAAACTAATTGAAAGCATGCCTAGAAGGGTTGAGGCAGTGCTTAGAGCAAAAGGTGGATATACTAAGTACTGATAATATCTAAATACCCTTGTAAATTCAAAAGTGAAAAAACCCTTTCCATGGACATGCTGTTTTAAAATGGCCATATCTCCAGACCATGTGAATGAAATCACATGACCTAGGAGCCAAATTGCAGCCAAGACTAGGTACTATTTATGACTCCACCAAGGCTTAGTGTGATTCTCCATGTGCCTGGCAGTACACTGCATGCACTGAAAATAGGGCAAACATGGAAAGGGTTTTCGGAGTCACTGTATGTGCTCATTGGAATTGTCCAACAAAAGGTGGAAACACTGCTGACTGCAAGCCTCAATGTTGGAAAGGGTTTCAAGTGCCTTCACCATACATTGATGACAGACCTTCTTTGGAAGTCTGCACCCAGCTATGATGGAGGTGGATGGATGGGAGCTGCTCTGGGACACAGTCCAGGGCTCACTGGGTGGTCAAGTGCCAGATGATGTATCATGGGTGATCAATGGGTATGCTGATGGAGCATCATGTAACTGGAGATGGCTGAGGCTATCAGTGATGTCAGATATTTGGAGGGTAGTGAGTGAGCCAGCCATGATGTTGCTGCTAGGTCCTGCTTTCTGGTACTGAGCATGCAATTTCCATAACTTATCAGCAGTAGCATTAGGATTGGGTCTGTCATCCATAAGGGTAAGAGCAAAGAGATGGCCAGCAAGGTCCTTTGAAGGGTCAACTTTGCACCTGGAGCACTCATCTTGGACTCTTTTTAGATGCGCAGGCATGACTCATGCATTGATCTGAATGCCATTTGTGTCTCTTTTGAGGCACTCCTCACATTTGCACTGCTTGAACATGGTGCATGCAGCAGGCATAGCTATGTAGAGCTTGAATCAGTCTTTTGAAGGTATCACTTTGCAATGCAAACATTTGCACACCAGACACAAGACCAAGTGAGTAATGTGAGCAAGTTGCAGATGGGCTCTGAGATAGAATTAGTAAAACTCTTGTCATAAAATATAGGCCAGTATATGCACATGGTGTTGTATTCAGTCTATGGTTGCTGTACTGTGCTGGACAACAAGGGTGTTGTTGCATGGACAGAAACTTGTAAGTACATATGTACAGCCAGGCTGTTCCTTGGTGTGCCTTTTTTCAACCTTGTTTTCAAACAAAGACAATTAGCATTGATGTGATCATGGAGAGCTGCACCCACAGACCTTGTTCTCAAAGAGTGATGTGATGGTCAGAGCAAGACAATGAGCAAGACAATTAGCATCAATGAGTTTGTGGGGAGATACACTGACAGACCTTGTTTTCAGGTATGACAGATAGACAGAGCAAGACAATTAGTATTGATGCAATCATGGATAGCAGTTTCTGATGGACCTTGATTTGTCTTCATTGCCTGCCTGCTTATTCAAGCATGCTGCAGAAATGCAGGGTGCCATCAAAATTGGGTGATCAACTTGCAAGACTACTTTGCAAAGTGCTCTGAATACAAACATTGGTTGACAGCAGTTGACAGCCACAGTATGGAGTAAACTACCTAGTTGCTCTCATCCCCCTTTACTAGATCTCCCCAACTCTGCATAATAGCCAGCATCATTGATCCACAAACCACAATAAATGTGATACCAAAGAGGGAGTTGGGAGGGACAAAGTGGTGCACAATATCAATAGCAGCAGCAAGGCCAAGTAGCATTATAATACCCAATAGGAGAGTAGCAACCACACAGGAGTGTGGAGGTGGTGTCTGATACTTAGGTGAATATTGATAGTGCTTCTCCTTGTACAAGCATGGGGTAACCTATAACATTGTCAAACTTGTGTTCACTGGAAGTATGGGGGGAATCACATTGGTTGTTTGCTGCTGCATAGTCTGGGGGCTGAGAAATGCATCAAGCTCCAGCTTAATATGCTATGGATGATATTGTAGTGATGGCAACAATATATTTTCTTGTTTGGGTAACAATCAATGATGGCACAAGCACAGGGAAAGACAGGCAGGGGAAACAAAAGATCTGGTTTTATAAGGGAGACTGCTTCCATGCACCAGACATAGGCTTAGAGGATGAGTCAGTCAGAGTACAACATTGGCTCTCAGTAACAAGACAGTACAAGCACAAGGAAAGACAGGCAGAGGAAATGAAAAAGATCTAGTTTTATAAGGGAGACTGGGGTTGCTTCCACATGCCAGGCATATCCTTAGAGGGTGAGTCAGAGTACACAGCTGTGGACATTGTAGTGTGGGATCTTGAAATACAGTGAGCTCAAAAACCCTTTCCATGTTTACCCTAATTGCAGTGCATGAGGTGTACTGCCAGACACCATGGGAATCTTGCTTAGCTTTGGTGGAGTCATAAATAGTACTTACTCCTGGCTACAAAATGGCCCCTGTATCACGTGATTTGGTTCACTGGCTGGAAAGATATAAGCAATATAAAACAGCAACCACATGGAAAGGGTTTTTGAGCTTTTGAATAGATGGGTATTCTAGTACTTGGTATAACCTCCTTTTGCTTTCAACACTGCCTGAACCCTTCTAGGCATACTCTCAATCAACTTCTGACACTCTTCAACTGGTATCCCTTCCCATTCCACCTGAACTCTCTCCCACAATTCATGAATTCCACTAGGGGGGTTTTCATGTTGTGCAAGCCTCCTCTTGAGACAACCCCAGAGATGTTCAATGGGGTTTAGGTCTGGAGACTGTGCAGGCCACACCATGGTCTGGAATTCTTGCTCTTCCAGCCAATTCCTGACCATTCTGCAAGTATGCTTGGGGTCATTGTCCTGCTGAAAGATGATATCAGGAGGATTGAGACCATAATACTCCAGGGTTTGTTGGAGCTCATCCCTCAAAATTTGAAGGTAAAGGTCCCCATCCATCCTACCATCAATCTTGGTAGCAAAGCCAACTCCCTGCCAAGTCATACAGCCCCACATCATAAGGGAACCTCCTCCAAACTTGAGGGTTCCTTCAACCAGCCTATCACTAAGCCCCTCACCTGCCCTTTTCCATGCCCATTTATGTCCATCTGACCCCAGATAGTTTATTTTGGTCTCATCAGACCATACAACCTTTTTTCAGTCCTCTACAGTCCAGTCTTTATGAGCAACAGCAAAATCCAAATGAGCCTTGTGATGTCTAGCAGAAAGAATAGGGCATTTGGTCTTGACTACAGCCTTCATACCAGCTTTCTTCAGGTGAAGATGAACTGTGCTGACAGAGAGAGGTTGATTGGTAATGTTGGCAAGAGTTTTGGTCACTTGGACAGCATTTTCAGCCTTCCCAGAAGTGATGAGATGTTGGGCATGGCAGATATTAGTAGGAGAGAGCTTAGTGGGACAACCTCCAATGGCCTTCAGAAGGGTAGGACACTCTTTGGAATGAAGTTTGGATGTGGTGGAAGGGCTGACACCAGTTTGCTTGGCAATGGCTTCACCAGAAAGTCCAGAATCAAGCAAGGAGAGGATGGTGCTTTGTTGAGTAAGGGAGAGGGATCTGACCATGATGGTGATGGGGAATAATGAACTGTGTGAACTTTTTTGAACTCAGACACCATGTTTACATATGTACCTTTGTTTGTACTAACAAATATTGGCAAATATACTATGATTCTACTCACCAATTCAAAAGCTCAAAAACCCTTACCATGTGGTTGCTGTTTTATATTGCTTATATCTTGCCAGCCAGTGAACCAAATCATGTGATACAGGGGCCATTTTGTAGCCAGGAGTAAGTACTATTTATGACTCCACCAAAGCTAAGCAAGATTCCCATGGTGTCTGGCAGTACACCTCATGCACTGCAATTAGGGTAAACATGGAAAGGGTTTTTGAGCTCACTGTATATCTGTAGGCTACCTCAGTAGACTGTGAGCTACTGGGTAGAATACTGTACCTGTAGGCTACTACAGGATGTCAGTAAGTAATGTACTGAGAAATATATAGGTGCTTACCCTCAGTAGACTGTGAGCTACTGAGGGAACTCTATGAAATGTACTGCTAAGTCCACTCTAAGGTGATTATGTAAGCACCCAAACATCGCACCTAGGACCTGCAATACAGGGGAGATTTACATGCTCCAACATGGGAGTCTAGCTGGATCTTGGAGTCAATTAGGCAATAGCTGCAGTAAAGAAAAACTTACCAGATGAGTCTCTGCAAGGGATCACTCTATGATATTCAGGGTGAAGTCAATAGCTTCTGAAAGCCTGACTTCTATCTGGTTGGAAAGACTAGCTTCTAGCTGAGCCACATACTTCTTTACATGATATCAAATCACCTTATGAATACTCTCCTTCAATCTGGGGGGAATCTGGGGATTCAATGATGGGCACAGAACTGAATCTGGGTAACTACACAATGAGATTGATTGGGATGCTAGAGTTACATTTATCACATTATTGCTGGTACCAGTCAAAAAAATAGGGAGGCCTCTCACCTCTGGGCTCTGCAGGACCATAAGATGATGAATGATTGGCCACCCCAAGGGCATCCAAAATCACTGCATTTTGATGACTGAGGTGGGAGGGGCTGAAAGATGGGGCATCAGAGATAGACTTAATTGTGTCATCTTCACCTAAGTTACAGGGCCTGTAAGATATGGAGGATAAGAAAAATGTTTCATACTTAGTGGCTGCCCATGACCAGATTTTGTAGATAATAACTGGTCCATAGCAGTGTGGAAACTCTGGTCCTATGGATGAATGTTATGCCAAGGAACTGTGACCCTGGTGACTTACATACCTCAGTTGTTGAACTAGATGTGTCTCAGTTCATAACCTTGCTACAAGTGAGGCAGGGAGGGGATAGGAGTTCATGCCTCCCTGACTGGTAAGGTTGAAACCTAGAAAGTATATGTTGGCATTTTGCATGAAGGGAGCTGGAATTGGATTGCATGGTGGTTTGGAATGGAACTTGGACAAGTCAGCAACTTATAATGTGGGGGAAGATCAACTACTCACCACTGGCCATGAAACAAGACAAAAAGCACTTAGATCAGTCATCACCTGGCAATAAGTTCACATACTGAGTTGGGCTTGCCCCATTAGTTTAAAGTTTGGCCTGTAACAAATATCCCTCATCTGACAATAAGTAACCAAGCATTCATTGATTAACTTAAGTTGTTAGGCTTGTAGTGAATAACACTCATGAATAACATTCATTGCAACCACTGCAGCCCATTGACAATAATGAGGCCAGAAAAATGCTGGGTGACAATAAGGTTGGTAAGGCTGGTACACAAGGATCAGTAATGACAGTGCTGGGTCAAATTAAAAATAAGAATAGAAAACCAAGACAAAGACCAAAACTTACATACTTACATACAGTACAATGAACACAATAGCATCATAGCTGCCCATGCATGATAAATAGTCAGAAAAGTTCAATGGGACAGTAACAGCCAGCCATGAAATCCATACTTCTGGTCAAGTCAGTTCACAACTACATCTTGTAAAGGCATCTTACAGCTCACCAAGATGGCATATTATGTCTTGCAGTCTCAAACAATGGCAGCCTCCTAGCCAGAGGAGGTAAGTGAGAACTGTATGGGGCTATAAAAAAACTTAAGTCTACAGGTTTTGATGGACTATGAATGTGGGACCTACAAAATAAGGTGCAGCTGCACAAGCCTAGTCAGACATGAAATGCCTGAGATCCCATTACCTGCACACAGTGGTTGGCTCTCAAAGACAAGGGCAACAACATACTCTGCTGCAGCACTGGGCTTGGGTATCTCTTTCTCTGGAAGCAAAATTCAATGTTGGCAACACCTGAATTTGAAGAAATGTTAGCAAGATGGGTAGGGATGGGACAAGAAATCATGGCAATCAGTTGTTTGCAATTAAAAGTGATGGTCACTACAAGGCTTGACTCATAGCTAAAGGTTATACTCAAGAATACAGGATCAATTTTGAAGAGACCTTTTCCCTGGTTGCACATTTTGAAACTGTGCAAATCCTACTAGCTTATGCCATGCAGCAAGATTGGGACATGGAAGCACTGGATGTCAAAACTGCCTTCCTATATGGCAAGCTAGATGAGGAAATTTATTTGGAACAACTGGAAGGTTTCAAGGTCAAAGGTCAAGAACACAAAGTTTATTGGTTGCTACATGCACTTTACAGGCTGAAGCAAGCTGCACTAGCATGGAACAAGGAACTACATCAGTCACTCCTGAGGATGGGATTTCTCCATTCTAAAGTTGATGCTGGAGTCTACTTCCATCACTCCAAAGCTGGAACAGTGGTTTTTCTTGTCTACATCAACAATGGACTCTTCATGGGTTTGAACAAGAATCTTCTTCTTCTGAAGAAAGATGAGTTTATGAAGAAATGGGAATCTCATGACCTTGGAGAACCAAAAGAGCATCTTGGACTCCAGATACACCAAGATCAAAGAACTTGATCTGGTCATGTTGAGCAATCTCCCTATATCTGAAAAGTTCTCAAAAGATTTGGCATTACTGAGGTCAAACCCATTGTAGGCATGGTGAGGTCCCTACTAAGAGATTTGATAGAAGAAGAGGTTGGGGAGGTGTTGGGAGCTGAGCGAGAGGTTTCAAGAGCTGAGCGAGAGGTGTTGGGGGTCAAGGGAGAGGTTTCAAGGGTCGAGAGAAGAGGTTTTGAGGGTTGGAAGGAAGGCTTCGAGGGTCGAGAGGAGTGAGGGGAAGGACTTAGGAGTGTGGCAGGTAAAGTGATGACTAAGTGCACGAGGAGTTTGGGGCACAAGAGTCATGTGAAAAGTTTAACCTATGTACACTATTGCACACTCGTTGTAGAGCAAGTAGCCCAAGTATGGGGTGAAGCTCAAGAGCCTGTGGTCTCCTGCTGCATATATGCTTTTAATGGCTTCTCTCAGTGTCAAGTTCTAAGTCTAGCTCTTGTTTTCAGTCAACAACTAAGTACTTGAGCTGTCTCAGTTTTGAGAATCCCCCTTTGAGGATGAAACTAGACTTGCAGTCCCTCATTTCTCCATTTTCCCTGGCCCTTCAAGCTAATTCCCTACAGTGGTTCTTGAATAATGGACACCCTGTTCCCAGGAGGTAGCAAGTGGTTGATGAGGGGACATATGTAGTGGTTATTGTTTTCCAGGGAAGGCTGCCTTGGACCTGGGATGATGCCAGTGAGATACATATTTTCAGGCTTGTATCTCATGTCAAGGGGAAGGTTTAGGCATGCCATTGAAATGATACCCAATGAGGTGTTAGGCCCATGCACACTCATTCCTTCTGGGTTGAAGAAGTCAACATGTAGTGCAAACACATAGTGACCTTCATTGCCCCTATCCACAAAAAGTTGGCCAGCCTTTGGACCACCAAATTCCCATAAGAATATTGCTTCAAAAGGAGTCTTGATAAAATGAGGTGGCAGAGAGGTGAGGGACATGGTGAGGTCATCACATGATGCATCCATCACAGTCTCGAGGTCACCCCTCATCAGCAAACCAGTGAGATAGTCATTGAAGTCATGGTAAACAAAGGTCTTCTTTGGCCAGTGGGTACCATCAGGTCAAACATTCAGTATGTTGGGATATTAAACTGCCTTTTAGTAGTTCATATTTAGTGCGAAGGTTTGTTGCTTACATAAGCAAAAATGCGTACATACAGTAGAGTAAATTTTCTCCTCTCCTCAGTAGCTTGGTGTTACTGGGGAGTAAGTCACCTTTTTATTTAGTCTTTACACTTACTGATCACCTGTAGTTAATTATCTGACAGGTACATACTAATATATAAGTAGCTTGGTGTTACTGGGGATTAATTATCTGACACAGTAATGGCTCACCACAAAGCATTTCAGGATTTGGATAATGAGTGCAGCATTCAGGATAGGTGTGCACTTTCAAATCTATTGAATATGATGGTGCATAGGTGCAGTGACAGCTGCACACTGCACAAGTCACTGTTTTGGTCATAATGTTGAACTTGTCAAGAGCCACTTCAATGGTAGGTGGGAGCTGCCAAATGATATTTTCATGGGACATGCTGAGCATCCTGTCAGATCACTGGAATGCTAAAAACAGCAGTAGAGACAGAGTACTCATGAGGAAGTTGCCATTGCACTGGCTTACCCCCATCAAGACACTGCACACCACACCAATGAGGACTGCAACCTGGGCAACTATGTCCATATGCTCTATTGGTGGGGTATTTTGATTGTCTATCAAAGAGTGAATGATTTGCATTCCTTAGTGAAGATGATAACACTTACCAATATTGACAATTACCAGCTCTGAATCTTTTGGCAAAGAAAGTGAGGGCCTTGCCTTGACCTCAAGCTCAAGCTGTTCCAGAGTAGCCCCAACCTCCTTCTTGCAAGCATTAATGTAATTGGTCTTCTCACTGATATTCTCTGAGGCAAGACAAAGATGCAGCAGGTCATTGGACACCTCAGTGATGGAAACATCCAAAGGATCCAGTAAGAGATGGAGGCATCAGTTAGCATGGGCCTCAATATTGGATAATAATTTCAATGCCTTAACAGAACATGCATAGCCATCCTTCCTGGATATTTGGCAGCCTGTGATCTGGGAAGCAGGGAGAGCAGTGGGTTGTGGTACTGATGTGGGAGAACTCTGATAAAGATGGCTAAGGCTTTCAGTGATATCAACAAAGGGAAGGGGATCCAATCACCTAGCAACAACATCTCTACTTGGACCTCATTCCTGGTATTCAGCCCACAAGTTCCAGAGTTTGTTGGCAGGGGATTTCAGGTCTGGCCCATCATGAGTAAGTGTTAGGGCAAGGAGATGGCTGGCGAGGTTGTCAGGATGGGTATGATGGGTCTTTTGAGAAGCAGTAAGGGACTGTTCCTCTTGGACACATTTCAGATGGGCAGGGATCCACTGTGAATCCATGGATATACTGCTGGCATCTTTCTGGATGCACTCTTTGCACTTACACTGGTTGAATATAGTGCATGACAGAGGCATATTGTAGGTTGTAGTTGATCAGAGTTGTCAGCATGTAAAACCTGAGCCTATGTATTAAGCACTGGAGGCCTTTGTTTAACTTGTTCTCAAATGAAGACAATTAGTATTGGTGTGGTTGGGAGGGCTACACCAACAGACCTTGTTTTCAGCATGACATGACATGATGGATCAGTGTGGTTGGGAGGGCTACAACAGACCTTGTTTTTGGCATGATGTGATGTGATGGACAGGATGCAACTGCCAGCCAAACAAAGGAAAAGACAAAGACAATTAGCATCAAAGGTGATTATGCATGGTTTTGCAAACAGACCTCGATGTGGATTTTGTGTGACAAGATTGCCCACTACTCATCTGAGCACAAGGTAGAAGAAATGGCAGGGCATTGTCAGAACCAGATGGCACAACTCTTTGCCAAGTCTGTACAACTGATCTGCACACAGTCATTGGTTAATGGCAGTTAATTGACAGTCACAGGGATATCGAATAAAATTATCTATCAGGTGCTCACATCCTCCCTCACAAGAGCTTCCCAGTTCTGTAAAATGGCAGCCATCATCAACCCACAAACTATGATAACCATCACCCCCAAGAGAGAATTGGGAGGGAGAAGCCAGTCAGCAATGTCAATCACAGCTGCAAGACCAAGCAATGTTATGATGCTGAATAGGAGAATAACAACCACAAAGCACTGGGGTGGATCTGGCACCTGGCACTTAGGTGAATGTTGCACACAATGATTCTCCCTGTGCAAGTGGAGGGTAGCCTATAATATCATCAAGCTTGGATTCACTGGGACTGCAAGGACTCACACATGTATTTTGCTGCATGACTTGGAGGCTGGGAGATGTTTCAAGGTCCAATTTAATACCCTGAGGATATGTAGTGATGGCAACAACTTATTGTTGTTCAGGTAATGATAAGCAGCTTCATATTTATCTCAAGGCAATAATAACACAGGTATGTGGAAAAAACAGGCCTAAGAAGGTAATAATGTCAAGATACTGATGCATGTAGGTGGAAAAATGGGCCAATAGGTGGAAAAATGGGTCTAGGTTTTTTTTTTTACAACTGAGACTGGGACTGCTCCCATGTGCCAGGCATGAGCTTGGAGGATCAGTCGGAGTATGGGGTTGTGGGCACAACTATGTAAGAGTCATGCTGTGTCTTGGACTCAATGAATGAGCAACTATCAAAGTAAAGAAACACTTACTGGATGCATTTCTGTGAGTGGCCATTCTATGATATTTAGTGTGAAGTCAATAGCCTCTGAAAGGCCCCATTCTAGTTGGTTAGAGAGACTAGCATCCAGCTGACAAGCATACTTCTTCACATGGTATTGAACTGCCTTGTGAATGCTCTCCTTCAATCTGGGGCAAATATGGGAACCCAATGGTAGGTATGGGACCGAGACTGGGGAACAATGAGATGAGATCAATTGGGGAGCTGGAGTCATGTGGATCACATTATATCACTCAGATCATTTGCACAGTTCCAAAAGGGATTGTCTCTCACCTACAGGCTCTGCTTGATCACCATAATCAACTGCCTCAAAGGCATTGTCCAAAATCACCACATTTTGATGAGTAAGGCAGGATGGGCTAGAAGTTGCATGTTGAGAAATAAGTGTCAAGTCATCTTCTAGCAGGGGAGATGGAGAAGTGGGGATGGACTTTGTTGCATCATTCCCACCTACACAACAAGGAGCTGTAAAATATGGAGGGCAAAGAGCAATTGCTTCATACCTGCTGATTGCACATGAAGAGATTCCAAAGGCAATAAGCAGTCCATGGCAGTGTGGAAGCTCAAGTCCTATGGATGATTGTCATGCCATGGAACAGTGATCCTGACAACTTCCATACCTCACTTGTTGAACCAGAGTTGTCCCAGATTGTAGCCTTGCTATGAGTGAGGTAGGTAGATGAGGATGGAGATGCATGGTTTCCTGATCAAGACCAGTAAGGTTGAAATCTAGAAGCATCATGTGAGCATTTTGCACAAGGGGAGGTGGAATCAGATTTCATGGTGTTCTGGAATTGTGGGGATAGATCAACATGTTATGAATGACCACCTCATAGGAAACAGAAAAACCTTACCACCACATAACAATTAGAAATGAAACATGGAACCCTCTGCACCATCGCCAAAACAAGCCCATCACAAAGAAGACAACTACCAATTGGCCACAATAATATTTTGTAATGGTCATTAACTAAGGAATGTATTTGAATGCAAGACAAATATCAGAAAATGGAAGAGTAATATCATCCTGCATCACAACCAATTTCGAGCTCCTCTGGCATCTCTTTATATATACCACTCTGCCTGCTTGGGACCCCTTTAGCACTAAACACAATTGATTCTTGCCAGTGGGATTCACTGGCATAAGATACCAAGCTGGAATGGTGAGGTGCTGTATGCCTGAGCCTGTGTTGTGCCCCATCACTCTAATGCAGACACAACTGGGTGGTGCAGGGCTGTTTGGACCCAAAAACTGGTTGGGACATACTGTCTGAACAATACATTTGCCCAGTGACACCTGGGTGAAACTGATGCTAATGTTGAAACCTAAGTGGAAACTCTTGAAATCACAGAAGTCAGATTCAAAAAGCCATGACACATCACCTGCACCAACTTCAGTAGCCAGATAATCAGATAACGAAATGGCATACCATAATCAGGAGTCTGCATCAGGATGCAATCAGCAGGGGTAACTGACCATGCATCCAAAGGGTGCATGGCTGAAGGGCCAGGGGAAGGCAGTGGGGTGACAGTACATTGGACACCAGGTGTGATAAATGATTGGCAGTGGAGGGACCTCAGGGTGTACTGCAACTGTGGAGGAAGCAGTGTACCATCAAGCAGCATACCCAATCTGAGGTGAAAATTAGAGGTGCTAGCTTTCAAAGAAAGTAAACTCATGGTGTGGCAACTTGGTTATTCTTTAGTTGGATCATTTGTCCAAATACCACAACCCAACTGGACATCCTTCTGAGAGAACATAGAGTAGCCTGACTGCCCTTCTTGTCACTGGCTATAACCCAGACATCACAACCAACAAACTTTGACAAGCCATGGTCAGAACACTCCTTCATTTTGCAAACAAAGGTGATGGGAACATTCATCTAGGCAGAAGGGTGAGCAAAAGTGAGAAGATGTGCTAGATTGCTCATCTGAACTCCATCTGCCACATGCATGACATCAAGGCTGGCTTTGGTCAGATCCACTGCCTTCACTACACTGTGAGAGGGGTACCATGGGCCCCTGGCCACCTCCACAGTATTGCCCACAGCAACATTGTAACCCTTGTCCTTGGAAAAGGTGAGGATATCCAGGGCTTGCTCAATATAAAGGTCAGACACATCCATGAGGACCATAGTCTGACTGGGCATTGGGTTTTGTTTGTCTGGCAATACATTCTCTTTTGCCTTTCCTTTCCAGTAGTTACTCATCCAGATCTTGCTGTTGGGCCAATCCACTCAATGGTTCCCCTCTGGCCAGCATATGGACCACGATGCACTTCTGTGATGTCACCCAGCAAGGCTTCATCTGCTGATGTAGGGAAAGATGTGAAAGGACCCTAGGAATAGGTCAAAGTCTCCTAGTGAGAAGAGGTGGGGGGAATTCATCCCAGGAGGCTGGTGTTGCCTGGTGGAGGGTCAAAGAGTATAGGGAAAAGACCAAAAACATGCCCAGAAATCCAAATAAAAGCTGTGATAATGTCTAGGGACTGTCTGGGAATGAAGAACTATTATTCTGAGTCTTCTTTCATCTTATTTCTGGCTTCTCATCTGGGGTAACTCATCTGTTATTCTTCTAAGTATGTACAGTACATTCTAAGTGCTCGCACAGGCTTACATAAGCCACAATGCGTCCAAACACTATGTAAAAGATAACAAGAAAAGTATAAGAACAAATCAGTAAGTAAAAACAATGAAATAAGGGAAATATCCTGGTAGGGAGGATACCTTCCCCACATCCAAGGGGGACTTTAGACAGTGACTGTCCTCAGTCACCATGTTCCAAGCTGTAACATAAAATGAGGCAAGGGTATCATCCTCAAAACAAAACTCTAGCTAGAATCATGAAAATGCAAACTTGAAAGAAAAGAAACCACATAAAAGAAACAAAACCACTACTCAGCTGAAGGGGGGATGCAGTTTGAAGCATTTTGAGGGCACTTTGAAGGGGAAATGAAACTCAGGGGAGCTCAAGGGTCACTTGGAGGGGACCACTTGGCTCTTGAAGGGGACCACTCAACTCTCAAAGGGGACTGGGCAGCTTGCAACCTTGAAGGATGCCTCAGAGTCACCTCAGGTTGAACTTGAAAGGTGGTGAGGGGTGGGACTGGTCCTGAACTCAAAGGAGGGAAAGGTAACCAAGGAGCCAACCCTCCTGGGCCATGAGCAAAGGCCCAGAAGTCCAAATGAGCCTGTAATGTGTGCCTGAGCACCTCATGAGGGATCTCCTCACCTGTAGGTAGTACAATATGACCTCAAACCACCCCACACTTTCCTGCAGCTAGATACAAAGCAAAAACTCCACACTGTGCTTGAATGTGCCCCTCACAACCACAGAAGAAACAAAACCCAAATCTTCAAGGCCAAACTTGGTGCCTTGAGACCTCTCAGTAGGCCAAGGGATACCTACTTGAAGCCATAGCCTCTCAAAGGGGAAGCAAGCAACCTGGCACTCTTGAAAGGGACTTGAAACTTGCAGGGGCAGGGTTTGACAGTGAGGCTGGGGTCCCTTGAGGCAAGTGCAACCTCCCTGGGCATGACCCACAACAAGGGACAGGATGTGGAGAGTGCCTTGAGGGAGGCACGAGATGGGACAAGCTCTTCAAAGGGGTGCTCAAGGATCCACAAGGTTGATGAGAGTGAGATGAGGCCAAGCCAAGGTCTCAAGGGCTGGTAGATGTCAACTGGGAGCAAGGGGGGCAAACCTTTGAATGGTCAACTCAGCATGGACACAACCATTGGTCCTCTCTTGAGCCTCAAAGCAAGTTCAAAGCCAACTCACCAGCCTGCTTATCCATGACACACTGCCATGGCTGAACCACAGTGTGCCATGAGCCTGCATTAGTGACTCAGTGAGGGGATGAGCTGCTTGAAGCATGCTCAGGGGAAGGAGGGGGAGTCTTCAAAGGTTGAGGGCATGCCTTGAAGGGGGAATGTGGGGGAAGCTTTGAGCTCAACTGCACCTCTCCCTGGGAGCATCTTCTAGAATGAGACCAAGAGTACTCCACAGGGATGTCTGACTTGTAACTGATTGAGGGTGAGTGCACATGCTGAGAGGGTTCCTCAGGGAACTTGCAAGCTACATAACAAGGGGTCCTTCAAAGCTAGACAAGGAGGTGAGCAGCCTACCCCCCTCCTTGATAACCTCCTTTGTAATGTGAACAATGACCTCAATAGGCCACAGGCAGCCCAACTCGAACAGAGGGTACCTGGATGTGACACTGCAAGCATTTCACAATTTTCCATCCCAAAATATGCTGAAAAAATTGAAAAAAAGAGATACTCTTTTATTTCAACTGTTTTCAAAGAAAAAAGGTGAATATAATGTAATGTTTTCTTTGTCTTTTCTGCCAAAAAAAATGAATTAATGGTAATGCCCATTAGGTTCTTCACTAATGGGTATTAGCATCAATCAACATTTTTTTAGTAAATCATGCAAAGAAAACAAAGTGTTATTATTGCCTTTTCTCTTTGAAAACATGTGTCAAAAAAGAGTATCTCTTTCTTCAATTTTTTCAGCATGTTTTCTCAAGAAAAATTGTGAAATGCTTGCAGTGTGAGCCTCCTCAAAACCTTGAGCTTGACTTGTGGTGGGAGACCTCAAAGGAATAGCTGGCCTCACTGGCTCAACTCCAAGACATTCCAACTCACCAGGGCCAAGAACAAGGCCTGGAAATGATGAAGGTAGTCCCCTAGGGCTGCAACTGAGCTCAGCTCACTGCAACGAGTCCCCTCAAGGAAAGCATAGAACTCCTTGAAGTACTCAAGGACATCCTTGACTGGCTCAATCTCAGGGTACTGGAGAGTTACGAGTGCCTGGAAGTTCTCCCATTGCTCGAAGATTGGGGCACTGGCCATGAGGTAGCTCTAGAGCTTTCCAGTGTGGGGTGGTGCTCCATTGATTGCAAACTGGATGAGTGACAAGGTATCTGTTGCACCCTGGGCCTTACCATACTCTGCTACATCCTCAAGGTAACATGGCAAGTCCTTGACCTGCCCCAAGAACTCTGGGGGGGACTTGAGTGGGGCTCAAGATGGTCTGCATGTCTCTTCCATCATGATTAGTGTATATGAAGCTTGAATGAATATATATCACATTGTGGGACACTACTTCTGGGGAAGAGTGTATGGGAAAAATAGAGGGGGCTGAAGGAATGAATTCCTAGGTCCATCCCAAGGGGTGCTGAGTAGGGAAAGGGATGTGTGAAGAGTGAAAGAGAATTGGTGGGAGAAAATTCCATAGGAGTAGGTTGTTAATGCTAGAACAGACCATGGGCTTGTGGATGTGGGGCTCTGTATGTGATTTGTCTGATATCAAAGAAGCTGGTAGACTTGGTGACAATGCTGGAGACACAGGGAAAACTCAAAAGACTTGACACTAGGGGCTCTCCTGCTCTTCAATCACTCAGAGAAATGACTCTAAAAGGTGGATATTTTATTCTGATGCTGTAGAGATGATATAGAAAGGCACCCTGAATGGGGGCAGATCGAGCAAAGGAAGTGCAAGCTGAGTTTTCATCCCAAAAGGGCTTCTAGGACTTAGTACTGGCACTTAGGATGAATCTCCCTCAGATAAGTAAGAGGATAGCCAGTGAGATTTCTTGCTCTTGTTTGAGCCTATACAACGATGCACAAAATGGGTGGTCCAAGTAGAATGTTCCCATAGATTCCACACCCACCCAACTGTCCGCACAGGCTTAGTCAGTGCTGGCAATTTCCACCACTCTTCCTCTCTCCCCTAAGTCCCAAACACACCCTCATAACCTCGAATCCTTCCACACACCTCTCAATCCTCTTGTGCCCACTCTCAACCACCTTTCCCTGATCTGCTAGACTCCCCTCAAGCTCACCCACTACCTCTCAAAACCTCATGTCTACTTCTCCAGACCTTCAAACTCCCCTTGAATCCTTGATCTCCCTCTATTCTCTTGGTCAGGGCTTCACCACACCTACATCCGATGGGGGCTTTAGATAGCAACCATCCCCAGTCATCATGTCATGCCTTACTTCGTCCAAAGCAAGATCAAAGCCTTGCCTGACTTCCAGACCAGTTTGAAACCTGGCTTGCAACCCTCAAAAGGAGCCTCGAGACTCTTGGGCACACTAGGTGGGGCACTACAAGGGTTCAGAGACTCAGATCGAGACCTCATTCAAGCCTGGACATGCCATTGAGACCCAAGTATCTCATTTGAGCTCTCTGAGCCTTAAAATATCTACAGTGACTCCAAAAACCCTTTCCAAGTTTGCCCTATTTTCAGTGCATGCAGTGTACTGCCAGACACATGGAGGATCACACTAAGCTTTGGTGGAGTCATAAATAGTACACAGTCCTGGCTGCAATTTGGCTCCAAGTTCATGTGATTTCATTCACACAGTCTGGAGATATGGCCATTTTAAAACAGCATGTGCATGGAAAGGGTTTTTTCACTTTTGAATTTACAAGGGTATTTGGATATTATCAGTACTTGGTATATCCACCTTTTGCTCTAAGCACTGCCTCAACCCTTCTAGGCATGCTTTCAATTAGTTTCTGGCACTCCTCCACTGAAATCCCCTCCCACTCCACCTGAACTCTCTCCCATAGCTCATGAATCCCATTAGGGGGGGTTTCATACCCTGCAAGCCTTCTTTTCAGGCAACCCCAAAGATGTTCAATGGGATTGAGGTCAGGAGACTGTGCAGGCCATACCATGGTCCCAAACTCCTGCTCTTCTAGCCAATCTCTAACCTTTTTGCAAGTATGCTTGGGATCATTGTCTTGCTGAAAGATTGTATCAGATGGATTGAGACCATAATGCTCCAATGTTGTTGAAGCTCATCCTTCAAAATCTGAAGGTAAAGGTCCCCATCCATCCTACCATCAATCTTTGTAGCATAGCCAACACCATCCCAAGTCATACACCCCCACATCATCAAGGAACCCCCTCCAAACTTGAGAGTTGCTTGTACCAGCCTATCATTAAGTCTCTCCCCAGCCTTTTTCCAAGCCCACTTGTGTCCATCTGACCCTAGGCAATTAATTTTGGTCTCATCAGACCATACAACCCTCTTAGGTTAGGTTAGGTTAGGTTAGGGTTAGGTTAGGTTAGGTTAGGTTAGGGTTTAGGGTTAGGTTGTTAGGTTAGGGTTAGGTTAGGTTAGGGTTAGGTTAGGTTAGGTTAGGTTAGGTTAGGTTTAGGTTAGGTTAGGTTAGGTTAGGTTAGGTTAGGTTAGGATGAGATAGTATGCTAAAAAGCTACTAATAATCTTGTCGAAATCTGAAGAAACTGCTTGATAGCGCCAATTGCCGGTACTATTGCTAGTACCTGC